>JAYMTA010003734.1:0-13726 GCA_036897625.1 Pelargonium cotyledonis | reverse complement strand
CTGCCAAAATTTTTAGCAAACAAGGCCTTAATATTGGTGATCTTCTATAATTTTTCCATCGCTCTATTATTTCCAATGTTCTCAAATTTCAAAATGTACAATTTGATAGTTTTCGCGTTATAGATGCCAATTTTGATGTTCAAGTCAGCTTGATCGAGTTCGAGTTGATAAGTAATCAAAATACAATCATAAAAGACGGTAAACTTGAATGGGTTATGAGTTATATATTGAGTTGAGTTCTATTTTTGGATACATGATGACTAAATTCTTGTAGATTTATTTGAAACAACTCAAATACTGACAAGATGAATTCGTCGTGACTCGAAAGTTGATTAGATTAAATAGCGTGGATTCATAGCCTCATATCCAAATTTGTGGGTGAGTGTCATATAAATAATTTAGTTTACAAGTATTTTTCATACCAATGCATGTTTGTAATTGCGATTAAACCATTAACGGTTAAAAACTACTCTAAAAATCATTTTTGTCTATTTGATTGTGTAAAGATATACTTATAGTATCTAAAAACAATGTTCATATGAAACTACAAGAGTGGAAGCATGTGTAAATGACCAATAATCTCTATAATAAAATTGTCATATTCAAGAGCCATTTGAAAATAAAAAATTCTTTAATTTTTTTTCATGTTTTTTATTTCCTTTTCAACTATAAAATTCTTTTGTCACACTTCTTGAACATTTTTGGATAAATAAATAGAAATGTATGGTCAATTTTCATAAATAGTCATTCAATTATAATTTTAAAAAATCTATATTAAGGAAGTTTATTTGATTATTCATTAGTAAATTAATATATAAAATATAATTATGCTTCTCATCTTCATTTTTATAGCATGATTAGTTATGGAAATAACAAAAATAATTACTATCTAAATTTCAAACATTAGTCTAAACTGCTAAAATGTCAAGTTCAACCATTTTACTCATCAGCTGCCGCACCTGCATCGTCGGTAATGGATAGGCACAGAAAAGAGAAAGAAAGAGCCATGCCTTAATGAGTTGTACTTTTAGGAGGAAGTATTGTATGTGGTTTACAGTGATGCAACCTCATGTAAACCAACGGCCGAGATTTCATATCAATAAAGAAATTAAATAAAACTGTGAACGTGTCAAAATTGATAAAGACGAATGGTAGAGTTTCAAAAGTGGACCCCAGCGTGTGGAACAAACGACAGATCGGATTGCAAATATGGAGAGAGGGATGGGACCCACGATAATAACAAAAAGAAATTAAGGTCAGAGAAATCGGAAGCATTTTACTATTTTTTGGGTGTCGTTTTCGCAATTGAAAGAGGCGTTTGATTGATGACAGATTCTCCATTAATAAATCATGTGAAAAGGACGGACGATATCTTGTCTACTCCCTCAAGCGCGAATCTCTGCCGTCCACGTAATTAGATCAACGTGGGTCATCCAAAATCTATCGCGCATGGACGTCTCAGATCTCTTTTTAGCACTTTTGATTTTACTTTAATTTATATTTTCTTGTGGAATTTATGGTGTACAAAAATGTTGTCCTTTTCATAGGATATGCTATCAAACATTAGACTTTTCAAATTAAATAATCAACATGACTATGAGTCCAAAATAAATCTTTTATTTTTTTTACATTTATCTTCAAGATAAATATTGATAGTTTGTTGATTTGTTCTACCACTAATTATAAAAATAAAAATTACATATCAATTTATCGTTAACATCAAATATTGAATAAGACATCATATTATATCTTAAAATCCAATACACCTCTGTATCCATGCAATTAAATATTATCTTAGCTACCAGAGCATGTTAGGTCAAACGGATAAAACGCTTTAAATTTTATTTGAAATCTTAAATTCGAATTTCTCAACCGACGATATTGGATAAAGTTCATGGGTTTAAAAGAAATGTTAATTTAACTGATAAATTAAAAATATTTTAAAAAGCGTGTAAAATGTAATACGTTCCCATTTTAGAAAATTTGATCATAGTGAAAATTCAACTTTTTGTATATAAAGGAGCAATTTATTAGAGGGATAAAGATAGTAATGTAAAATGGAAAGGAAGGTAAAAATGATAAATGTGACGTCAATGCTAAGTTCAGCAAAGTGAAAGAATTTAGGAGAAGGAAGTGAGGTCCCATAGGAGGAAAAGTCATGTGTAGTGTGGTTGAACGAAGACTTAAAATCACTGACTCAATTCCATTTTTTTTTTTTTGATCAAAGACTCAATTCCATTTTTTCCACAAAGCTTTTTTCTTCTGGTCTGGTCTTGTCTTGTCTTGTCTTGTCCAACCCCTACCATTCTCATATTCCACAACAATAATGTTCAATACTATTACTTTGATTGAATAATATCATACATTTGGGCAGCTTGGTTTAAAACTTCCTTGTAATGTATATACAGTAATTAATAAAGAAATTCAAAACCAAGAAGAAGCTTTATAGAATTGTACTTGTCACCGTTTTGGTCGTGTAAAGGAACTGCCCTGATGCCGGAGCTCAACTCCGACACCGGTAGACAGGTCTGCCCTCCAAAGTCAGGCGTAAGAGTTGTGTCATACTCCAAAACTTCAATCCTCAGCAATGCCAGTTCCGGGACCCTTAATTTGAACTTGAACTCCTCGTTCCATACCGGCATCCACTCGTCCTCTATTGCCCTCGTTTCCTTCATTATCGAATCAGCTCGCACTCCTGCTATTCCAATCTGCATGTACATTTATCCACAATTATGCACAAACGTTACGTTACATTATGTTATGTTATGTTGTGCTTACTCTTGCAGAGAAGTCTGGTGGCGAATACAGATCGAAGTAAGTGGGCCGAAAATCCAAGTGCCAACCTTCTCCCATGTAAACGTTTACCTGTTAATTTCTGTTTCATTATCATCTGATCATCTCCATAAGCTTAATTACAGTAACTAACTTGAGTACTTACTGACCTTAAGAGTTGTTTTTATTGGTAACCAAGCTCTAGGGTCAAAACCCTCACCATGCTCTTCTTGTAGAAGAAAATCTGGTTTTTTCACATAACCACACCCACCATTGGCTCTGAACATGCCTTGCATGATCCACAGGTACTTCCCATGTCCCTAAAATTGATCACAATCTCGTCAAATTATCAATTTAACCATATGCTCTATAACAATTTGACTATAACTGACTTGCATATTGAAGGCAACCATTTGAGCACCATGGGTCCAACCCAGAAGAGGGTTGTAATTTGAAGAGTCAAGGCTCAAACCCTTAGGATAGACTCTCAGCAGATTCTTTTGGGTAAATCTGGACCCGAAATTGTAATGTATTGTATCAGATATGTAATGAGCAATGCATGAACTTTGTTTTGAAGATACTAACCTGACAATACCAGTAGCATGTGTTTCTACAGCATCTTCGAGCTGTTGCTCGCTCAGGCTGAGACGCCTAACTTTATTTGGATCAATCCTCAGCATATTTCCAATTTCACCTTTCGGCTTCCCTGCATGTATGGCTATTAAGTGTTTATACTCAGGAGCAGCAGCATTCTCCACATCATCCTCCAGCTCATCATCCTGTTCAATGAAACTAAGTGAACTTCATGTAATTGGGGACACACTAGATTTACAATGTGAAACTGTTTTACTATACGTCATTCGTGCACGCACCTGATCATCAGTTTCTGATTCTTTTCTCATATGTGCCTTCTGATTCGTCCACAGTTCGTCATGATCAGCTGAGTCTTTCGCGTGAGGCGTGCTCTGGGTTTGAAGGTACTCTTTTGGTGGTTTAGTGGAAATCATTACCCTTTTCTTCAAGGATTCTGGTGATGGGAATTCATGTAAGTCTGTATCAGGGCAATACAGCATCTCTCCAAATGTTCTAGTGACCATCTAAGCACAACCAAAGTTCCATGATCAGCCAGAGGACGTGATAAAGTTTTGTTGCATACATTACATATTTACATATATACACACACCTTGGCCACTTTAGCCTGAAGGTTAGGAGTCAGGTGGTCTTCGAAAGTGATCACAACAGGATACTCTGAAGCAACAAAAGCATAGTCTCTGATAGCACACAAACATTTTATGAGTTCCACAGGAGATGTCAGTGTCCTGCACATAAATGATCGCGTCACATGTTGAATAGATCAATTTGATTACAGAGGCAAATCTTGTATTTACAAAATTAGAGCGAGAACATGGATCATACCCTCCATGACAAACTTGGACATCATCTTTTGCACTGTTTGGCCATAAATCCAATTCAATTACTCTCACACCTCTCTTAAGAGCCCTTATGATGGGTTCTTCACTGCTATCACTGCTTAGCTGATTTCCTGTCAAGTACGAGTTGTGGCCTGTGTATAAGAAATAGTGAGCCAGCGGAGCATTCATGTTTCGGTGAACCTGAAGGACAGATCAAAGAGTCACCACCATTAACAGTCCCAATAATAATTTATAACAAAAAAAAGTACTAACAGTACTTGTGATACTGATATATACCCTGCGAGATGGCAAAGGCGGATTGAGGTCACCAAGGAGATAGCGAAAGAAGGCTTCAAGATGGAGACCCTTTCTGTGCAAGATTTTGAGATGCTCGACACTGTTATAAATGGCCATCGCGTCCTCTTTGGTAGCGTCTGGCTCCTTTTGTACCTCAATGAGGAACCTCTGCAAATCATCAAGAGACATGGTGCCATTTTCTGATGAGTATCTTTTAAAAAGGTTCTTGATATCTTCTGGGGGCTCTACAGCCCGGAGCTTGCATATCCTCCTGAAGCAGAAGCAGACCTTGAAAGACTGCTTGGAGATCGTCAGCGAGTGCTTGGGCTTAGACATTGTTATCTCCGCGCTGTGCACAGAGAGGGAGAGAGACGCGCGGGAGCTGAAACCTGCAGATACTTGGTAACTGTTTAAGGGACAAATAGAGGGAATGGAGTCACAGGAAAGAGAGAATCAATCCTGATGCATTTACCATAAGGAACATGACTGTAAACTAAAGTGTACACATTCCCTAACTCTTTTGTGAGAATCACAAGTGGTCACTCTGTTCTTTTTGCCGCATAAAGAAGAGAAAAGAACACTAGCCCAAGTTGCAGGGCGAACCATTGTGCCGTACGTGACTGAAAGCGTACA
Source organism: Pelargonium cotyledonis (assembly GCA_036897625.1). Taxonomy (NCBI): domain Eukaryota; kingdom Viridiplantae; phylum Streptophyta; class Magnoliopsida; order Geraniales; family Geraniaceae; genus Pelargonium; species Pelargonium cotyledonis. Next base: position 8,612 of record JAYMTA010003734.1, on the reverse strand, counting down.
TGTTTAAAGGTTCTGTTGCCTAAGTTTTGGACAATTCTCTCCACTAAGATCCATCTTTTGTTCATGGGATGGTAGTTAGTGGAGTTATTTTATTGTTTCCACAAAGCAATATCAGTTAGATTTGCTTTTCTTGTTCCATATCAGTGTTGGTATGTTTTCCTACCAATACTAGGACATGATGCTCCATGAGCCACAACCAACCAGAATCAGCATATTTGAGAGTGCAAGACATATCCTAAAGAATAATTGTAATAGATCATGGATCACTTTTGTTTCATATACAATATACAGAACCTGAACACAAGTTCAATCAAGAATCAACCAATCTGTTCCAAGTTCAAAAAATGGCATTCCAGGGGCAATCAAAACAAGGGAGGACAAAAATAAATAGTACACACCCACGACATGACATGGAATCATGAGATAATTTTACCAAAAATAGATACACAAATGAGTTTAAACAAACTCAAAGTGCATAAGAAGCCTTACAGAACTAAACTTCTCGCCCTTACGGTCCATTAGGGGGACTGCATAGATTCCTGGCCTCAATTCAGAAACAGGCAAGCAAGCTTGTCCACCAAAAACATTCGTCTCGGTGATGTTATACTCGCGGACTTCCACTTGAAGCAAAGCCAGTTCCGGAACAGTCAAAGGAAATGTGAACTCTTCGTTCCAAACAGGCGCCCAATCATCCTCTTTTACCTTTGTTTTATGCCTCATCTCATCTGCTGGCGCTCCTGCTATACGAACCTGCATTACAAGACTGACTTGGTTAATGTATGTGAATTGACTCGTCTTGTGAAATATTGTTATACCCAAATTATGTACCTTGGTGTAAAAGTCGGGTGGGGAGTATGCATCGAAGTGTGTTTTTTTAAAATCTATGTGCCATCCATCTCCCATGTACACTTTCACCTATTGAGTACCAGAATAAGTTGATAAGGGGACATAAGGGGAGGCAGGATGGAGGAAGGGAAGGAAAATATCAACAGCATGCTCACCTTTAAAGTTTTCTTCACGGGCAATTTCGCTTTTGGGTCAAATACCTCACCATCTGACTCCATGTTCATCAGAAAATCAGGCTTTTTCACGTAGCCACAACCCCCATTGGCTTTAAACATTCCATGCATCAACCAAAGAGATCTTCCATAGCCCTGCCATTAAACCAAAGTCACGTTAATTCAAAAAATAGGATACTTAGAAGCAAACATTACTGAGTGCGGTCACTAAAGATCATGTTTCAAATAGGAGTAAATAGACTCTAGAAAATGAAGTCTCCGTATAAAAGTGCTACTTGAAGTAAACACTATGTACAAGTAATACTAATTATAAGCTGGATGTACTTAAGATATTCTTGAGTCTTGACGGTCATCACATTATAGCACCAAGAAGCAAACTAGGGAGGTGAATAAATTTAAGCAAAACTACTGGTTCTTAAGCTTTTAAGTGGAAAAGACAAATTAAACTCTGAAGCGGGATATTTCCACGTTTCAATTTGACATGGAGAAGACCAGTGAGCCATACCTGCATATTGAATGCAACCATCTGAGCTCCATGCATCCAACCAATGTGTGGTTTGTAATTGGAAGAGTTAAATCGAGTAGCCTTGGGGAATATTCTCAAGAAGTTCTTCAGGGTAAACCTGAGAAGTTGCAAGGATTAGATCGGGTCATTTCAGACATCTTTAACATACTAAAAAATAAAGGAAAAACGAAGCTGAATCTTAATCATATTCATTAAATGAAAATAGAAAAATTAATCTTCCTAAATACCTCACAACATCAGTTCCATAAGATGCAACAGCTTTTTCAAGTGCTTGCTCATTCAAACTAAGGCGTCGGATTGTATCACTTTGAATTTCAAGGGCCTTCTTTGTCCCACCCTTGCGTGTTCCAGCATGAATAGCTATTAGACGCTTATAAGCAGATGCTCCTAACAGCTGCAGGTCGTGATCACCACCATCATTGCTTTCATCATCTTGATAGTGGCTACTCAGATCGTCGCTCTGCATACCAATGGAGCAAAACTTGAACTATGCACTTAAAAAGAAGATAATTTACTAGACAAAAATGATCTCAAGAAGTAATTTTATTTCCTCCAAACCTTCTCATCCTCTAGATCGTCTGTAAGGTCCGATGGCTCCTTTCCCCATACATCATCATCAGAGGAAGAATCCTTCCCCTTCAGTGAGTTACTACCCTTTTCCTGGTCAATTTTAGCTTCAAGGTATTCTTTTGGAGGCTTGGTTGATATAATAATTTGGTACTTTAAATCTTCGGGTGAAGGGAATTCTTTGAGACATTCCGAATCAGGATAAAACAGCATATCTCCAAATGTTTGAGTTATCATCTGAAAACATATAGATTTCTGATAAACATAAGGAAATGCTAGCCGCAGAAATGATTGAAAGCAACAAGAATAGAAAGTCACCTGAGCTACTTTTTCCCGGAGTTCATTGTTCAGGTGGTCTTCAAGGGTTATTATGAGAGGGTAAGGAGATGCAGTAAAAGCATGCTCCTTAATGGACTTCAAGCATTTAATGAGCTCCACAGGAGGTGTTAGGGTTCTACATTGAAAGCGCGGTTTAGATAAAATACCCCAAGAAAAGAAATGATATTAATCTACAAGAGTTTCTAATAAAAGATATTAAATGCAGAACGCAGGGAAGAAGAACAAGAGAGACAAAAGTACCAAACATAAACTAACTTTTCTTCATTGTCTCTTCGATGTCAAGACCATTTATTATATGATCATTCCATGTTAAAGTACTTAGCTCAGTCAATTCAATAATCTATACGGACTATGATTTATGTAGAAAACCATCTGGAAACAGCAATCTTAAGTCTATGCCAATGGAAAGATGCAAGCTAAATTTATGATCAACTATTAACATAAGACTAGTCTAGGGCCAACCTCGTTACTAAGTTATATCGGAAAATTCTAAGCTCAATATATCAAATCCTATTTTCATAAATTTTTGGAAGAACATATAGAAATTTTCTTAATTTTTCAGAAGAGCATATATAAATTACCTACTTGAGCAAAGTGTAAGCATTCTAGTTTAGTGGACATGGGATTGAAGCAAATAGGCAATGGTTCTACAAATGAGGAGAGAGTAGCATACCTTCCATGGAGAACATGAATGTCATCTCTAGTGGAATTTGGCCATATATCAAGCTCTACTACTCGCACACCTCTCTTCAATGACTTTATGATCGGGACATCGCTGCAATCACTGCTGAGCTGATTTCCCGTCAAGTAGGAATTGTGACCAGTGTAAATGAAATAATGGGACATCGGAGCTGTCATGTCTTGGTGAACCTGTAAGTAGAATATGCTAGTTTTAAGCAACAGTATTTTTTTTTTTCCTTTTTGAAAGCAGCAATAGTGGTTTGATACTTCGATCTACTATGAACAACAGTTACTCAAGAAGCACTCGAAATGCAAATATACCTAATTGATGCTAGCTACCCGAAAAATCAGGAGCTGGCCTGACGAATGACGAAATGCTGTGTGGCACCTCGAGTGACACGTCCGAGTGTGGCACCCGAGTGACACGTCTGCACCCAAGTGGCACATCAACACCCAAGAAAATCAAACAGAAAGTGCATGTAGAGCTCCCAAGCTCACCCAAGGCGGGCACACACCCAGGTTTCCGCTAACAATATGCAAATATTGTGCATACTCCAATATTTCTTGTAGCAAAGTCTCAAACTTCATCCCTTGGGGTCCGAGCCTCAAGCCTCCAGCTCCATCTCCAAAATACACACTTAAAAGTATTTTTAAGATAACCACTCAACACGTGAACAAGAGAACAACAACCACAACAACAACTTTTAGTGTGACAATTTGACAAGTCTGAAATTGCATATCACTAACTTTATTGTTCAATTCTCAATCAAACTTAATCAAATGGTAGAGAAAAATAAAATCCCCAAATATCAATAGATGATTCAATCCAAATCAAGACTCAAAGTTTAACACACTTCAATAGGCAACATATATCGGGAAAACCTAAATCCAAATTACTAAAAACAGCGTACACTTCAACTGAAACGAATAGTAACAGTAAAAAAAGAGGTAGTAAAATAAAGCACCTGAGATCGGATCGGAGGATTGAGATCGCCGGAGAAGAGGTAGCGGTGGAAATCGTCGAGAGTGAGACTGCGCCTCCTGAAATGGGCGATATGATTACGCCTCTGCAGAGTCTGGTCAACGATCTTCTCGGCACCGGCAAGGGTGGCGTCCTCATCGGACTGAACCTCCACCAAGAAGCGCCGCAACTGCTCCGCCGTCATGTGGGACCCACCCTCCGCATATTTAAAAAAGGCCTCTTTGCCGTCGGCCGGCGGCTCCTTCTCCGTCAGCCGGAACCTCCGCGTAAAGCACACGCATATCCTATAAGTCCCCATCTCGTGTCTGCTTCTCCGGTAGCTCTAAAATATCAGTATACAGATACTTTCATGCATGCCCATGGCCATATGGGTAGTTGGGTACTAAATAGCTGTAGCTGTGGCTCTTCAAACCGTACAGAGACCGTAACCTGTTATTGTAACCATAGCCTTCCCGCCTTTTAAAGCATCAGACAATGGCAATTTGTGGGCCATTTATATACTGTCAACGATAGTCATCAATTTTGTTTTTCATTTCATTGTAGCTTCCTCAATCAACATGATTGAATTGCATCTCAGTCTCTCTCAACCTTTTCTTTTTTGATGCTTCTTTTTAATTGTATATATAACCATCAATTAGTGGTAGTACCATAATTAAATACTTTACTTTATTGCATGCTGCTTTCACATTTGGTTTTGATTGTGAGCAAAAATATTTATATCTTATGGTCCCATAAAACAAAGCTACTTTGCTTAAAGCACTGTATTGTTATTGTTTATAAATACAGAATGTTCAATAATGCATGGAAAGAAGTTGATAAACAAGTATACGAATAATTAAGACATTAATTTTATGTGTTTGGAATGAGATTCTATATATGAAGATAAATTATACTCTAATTGTGCTTCTTTTTTTCCTTCTTAATAAGCACTAACAAGTAACAACCTTTACCAAAAGATCACATGTATGCCATTGTAGAGTTGTAGGGTTTTTTTTTTTGTTTGTTCCATAAATATATGTATACGTGCACGTGGGTATTTGCTTTGATGAATCATGCACGTTGCTTCGTTTTTTCCGGTTTGGTTGGCTCTTTAATATGGTGATTGAAATCTGAAAATGAATAAAAAAATTCACATGTGAGAGAGGAAATGTATATATAAAGACTTGGATAGGGTCGGACTCCATAGCCATTGTTGGGCAGTGAATCAGGTTCCTATGACCCAGAAGCTGTCCATTTCACTGACTCCCGAGTCAACTTCGTGGCTCCACCAATATACGTCTGTTTGTTAGTATTAGAGTTAGGCAACACTACACAAAATTAACATGCATGTATGGCCTTTATAAGTATAGAAATCAAAATTAATAGGAGGTTAATTTCATTGGAACAAGTTGTCATTTTAAAGAGCATATATATATATATATATATATATATCAACATAATTCACATGGTTTACCAACAACTACATATAATATTGGTACACCTAATTCCTTACTTTCTCATATTACGTAAGGGTTAAGATGTACGTATAGCACATACAACTAGTATTTGTGTTTTTATTGTTTCGATGACTCTAATTTGTGACTCTCGGCGATGATATGTTCATCTGTGTCTCTTTTCCGTTGCTTTGTTTTAGATTATTTTATTTCTTTGCTTCTCGAAACAAACTCCCAAAGCTGCAATCCAATAGTCGACCTTTTCTTCTTCTTTTGTGTGGAGATATAGACCAAATTTTAATAGCGTTACCATCACTACCACCGACAACTACAACAATGACAATTCTAATCATTTTTGTTTTTAATTTACAGTCATACATATGACACAACCATAACGCATGTGAACCCGCCCATTCGAGTCGGTAAGACCACAATAACGTAAAGCTTTTCCTAACTCCCACTGCACCCTCACCTTAGTATTAAAACTGAGAATACAACATATCCAAGTCCAATTCATTTCTTCATTCTTGCATTCAATCCTAATCTCAGAACGATAATTGACTGGGAAAAATAAAACAACAATAAAATTCAATGTACAAAAATGGGCTTCATGCAGGATTTGGGCTTAGCCGCTTAGGTATCAAGTTGAATGATAAAAGCCCAAGATGCTAAAGCTACTGCTTCCTACAACATTGCCCAGAGCCACCCGCCATTCCATTTACATTTTAGGGATCGATCAGTTAACATCATTGCCTAGTATGTGTTGATTCTGTAGCCGGTAATTCGAGTCGTAACATGACCCACAACACAAAATAAGCATATTGAAGCACACATTTTTGTATTTGTGTCGTAATTTTGTTAGCCTTTAAAACAGCACGCATGATAAAATTTGTCGTGCAGAACATGTTCGATAGTGTGGTGTTAAATGTATTGGGTTGTGTCAACCGTGTCGTGTCAACACAAACTCATTTATTTATCATGTTACACATGTCGTATTCGTGTTTTGTGTTCTTTCGTGTTGTTTTCATGTTGGACTATGCATCTTCACAAAACTTAGGTTATGCAGCACACGGACTATCTTTAGCACAACACAGACATGAAGTATCAGCTATAGTTGTAATAAAAAACCAATGACAGAGACCTTTACGGGTCTCCTTAATGGTTAGATTTTCTTCACAAACTGACCAGTCAGATCTATGAAAAATTGGTCGATTTAGCTAACCATTTCAGGCCTTGAATAAAAGAGGGCTGTGAAGAGCATCATTTTGAGTTTTCATTGTGATAAAGCAAATTGGAACCGAACAGATATGCATGGAATTGTCAATTCATCACCTAATTTTCTGAAGTTAGTTAATATTTTACTGGCAACTTTGGATGGATCAAACCTAACTATGCAGGCGTGGCTTGTCCAGCTACATCAATAGATAAGCAAAATTGTGAGGACAACAAAGTTGGAGAAGAGGAAAAAGTTGAAGAAGTTTTGACCTGAAAACAACTCAAAATCTATGTCCAAATAAGAACAAATAGACGAGACAACATCCAAAGAATCTCAAATTTGAACCTCATACATCTATCCAAAACTTAGAAGTGCTTAAATAATCAGCTATCAGTGTCACACAATTTACACTGCAAGTGAACATAAACGACGTGTTCCATAGCCAACCTTGAACTCAAAATTAGCCTTAGCCAGAGTTTCAAAGATTCTTGACCTTTGACATCCCCACTTCCGTGACTAACCTTTTACATAGATATGTAGAAAATAGCAACTATAACAGGGAGCAAATCTCTCAATACATTACCACTCTAGACACTAAAAACATCCAGACAATATCAGTCTTCACTGGCAAAACTTCCAAAGCAATTAACTAGTAAGTAGTAGCAAAAGATTCCAAATGTCAAGAACATGCTAATTTTAACATGAAGGGAAGAAAAACAAGAGCTTCTCATGATCAACTTTTAAACATCGCATTGACTAACAAGAACAAAAAACAAAGACCCGCCCAATTTATACAAAAAGTACGAGTTTCTAATTTATTTGTGAAGGAAGGAGCCAGGAGGTAATGTTTTCATTATTCAAAGGCATGAACTAAAATTATCAGTCACCCCAGGAACTCATTCATCAACAGCACATCTACACTCTCCATCACACAAAGAAGCACTAAAAAAACCTCCAACAATCCATATGATGCTCTGTTCCATTTACAAAATCGAGAACTCATGAAACACATCTACACTCTCCATCACACAAAGAAGCACTAAAAAAACCTCCCACAATCCATATGATGCTCTGTTCCATTTACAAAATCAAGAACTCATGAAACGCTACTCAAACACAAGATCAAAACTCCACTTCTGTAATCCCTATATTGGTTCAATCGGCACACACAATATGACAAACACAATATCAAAGTAAAACTTACCGGCAACTCCAGACCACAAAATGCATAGCCACATCACAATCATATCCAATAGCACATCCCAAACTGATCAAGTGATCATATACTCAGCAAATCAAAATTCATCAAATCAAAATTCATCGAAATGAAGGATTTCATAAAGGAAACATATGGTTTGGTCATGTACCATAACAAGTTGTTGCTAAGCTTCCATTCATTTATTATCCAAAACATAAAGAGTTCACACTGGAAATTAGGATCATTTCTAGAATTCAATTGGAAACCAACTATATAACCTGCGCAATAACACATTTAAAACCCAATAATCTGAAATTTCAGGAAGTAGACTGGAAACCAATGAAAGAAAAAGCATTATAACAATAAAAGCTATAACCCTGGGCCTGAACTATAAAGGAACGATTTTGAACCACATCAAACACCACCAACAAACCCTACTCAGATCGATTGGCGTACCTCTCCACCTTCTCATCATTGAGATTGATCCCCACCATAGCCTCGCCCAATCCGCAGCTGATCTCCGCAAGCACGTTGGGGTCGCTGTAATGCGTCACGGCCTGCACAATCGCCCAAGCACGCTTCGCAGGGTCACCACTCTTGAACACTCCAGAGCCCACAAACACGCCGTCGCATCCCAACTGCATCATCAGC
>JAYMTA010003733.1:0-13726 GCA_036897625.1 Pelargonium cotyledonis | reverse complement strand
CCCGCCCTGTTCGGCCTTCCGCCCCCCCGCCGTATCCGGCGCCGTAGCTCTCTCCATTCTTCGACTTTGGGAGGAGACGGCGAAACGAGGCATTTTCGATCAGGTCCGTACTCTCTTCGTCACTCTAGCTCTTCTCTTTCACTGTTTTTCTGTGTGATTATGTTTATGTTTCCAATTTTGGGGGATTTTGATTGTGTGTTGGATTGTGAACTGTATATGCAAATTGGGCGTGAGTGAAACCCCTAGGTTTTAACCTTAACCTCAATCATTATTTGAGTTAAAATGTTAAATCACTTTTAACATTTTATTAATTGTTCATTAACTTTTATGCGTTTTTTTTTTTTGTATTTTAAAAATAAAATAAATATGATTAAAATACTAAATTCAAGTTACACAAAAAAAATATTCATTACCGAATCATTATGAATAAATAAATAAGCAAATTCAATGGTGTTGGCATATGATATATTAGACACCAAAAATTAGTTAGCCTAATAATTGTAAGACCAATCTCCAATTGTCAATGGATTGAATGAAAGTCTTCCAAACTTTATTTCGTACTATCAGTAAAATGCTGGGAGTATAGATAATAAGCATATTAGTATAGATATTAACATATTGAACCAAAATATAAATAAAATGTTGGGATATAAATATAAACATATTACCAAAATGTAAATAATAGGTATAAATATTTGGTTGACCTGTCCGATTCAGCTCATTAAGTTCAGTTTGACTGTTTCCATCTTTCTATTTTTGCATACTATAACAATATCCCTTCCCAAAGTCATCCAAGCAAATTTTTAATCTGATTTAATTAAAGGAAGAGATAGACACATGTAACCATGATACATATAAGTTACATTTTGTCAGTGGAATTTCAAATATTTATTTGTGTGTAAAAAATGGATAAAACTGGGAGTTACAAACATTGGTTGGGGTCCTTGGGGGTGTTTCCTTTTTAAAGCTATTAGTTCTTAGTCCGAGAACTGACTGAGTGACTTGAAGAACCAGTGAAGTATGTGACCAAAGGTCAGCGCTACACACAATCTTGAAAATGGCTATATCTCGCTTGCCTTCACTTTCTGTTTCTCCCAATTACTCCCCTCGTTTGCTCCTTGCTCCCTCCTCTTTCTCTCTTTTTGCTCTTCCTCTCCTCCCCGGCACATGCACTGGCACTGGTCCCCAACCACCCAAATCCCAGAGACTCCGATGGACTCTGAGGTCGCCAGCGGCAGCCATGATTTTTCCCGACAGCTCGTTGGCCTCCGACATCTGCGCCACTGCCGTGTCTGGCGCCGTTGCCCTCTCTACTCTTCAAATTTGGGAAGAGACCGCGAAATGAGGTATTTTCGATCAGGTTGGAACTCTCATCACTTCGGCGCTTCTCTTTTACTGTTTTCTTTATAATTCTGTTAGTTGATTAGTGACTGCACCTATTGTTTGGGGATTTTGATTGTGTAAATTAGTGCTATTATCTGCAATTGCAATTGCGGGCCTATTGGATTGTGAACTGTATATATGCAAATTGGGGGTGAATGAAACCCCTAGGGTTTACTTTTAACCTCAATCATCAGTTGAGCTAGATCACTTTAGAGGGAATATTAGCAGGAATTAAGATAGAAGAACCATGTGTGCCATCAGAATGGATAAACCTCAATTTAACTAATCTTAAGACTCAGCCATATGAAGAAAATATTCAAGTGGGTCTGGTTTGAAGTCTTTCAGAGATGTAACTTCAGAAATAATTGATTCTTTAATGATTAGACCAATCAATTTTATTGGGAATTTTAGTGAATATGTTTAGGGGAGTTCGGGTTCCAGAAATTTGTATGTCTCTTCCATCTTGTTTGCCTACATAGTCTTCTTAATATATTGTATTTTTCTTCATTAGAAAATGAATAGGAAGCTTGTTCACATAAGCATTGGACTAGCTTTTATGCTTTGTTGGCCACTATTCAGGTAAATTTATGATTACTGCCAAAGACTTTCCATACTGTTATAACTTTCTTGCTTGCTGAATAAAGTATATGATTACAGTTCAGAGAACCGGGGAGCACTTTTAGCATCTCTTATTCCTGGCATCAATATTATAAAAATGCTTCTCTTGGGACTTGGATTATATAAAGATGAGGCTACAGTCAGGTCCATTAGCAGATTCGGAGACCACAGGTTACATCTTTCAAAGAACTATAATTTAGGATACCTGTTTAGAAGATATTTGTGATAAGTTACATGTTAAGTGGTTCTATTATAGGATTTGATCCCACAAAGAAGAGGGATCTCTATTTCTATGAAAGGATACACCTCACTAGACTTATCAATTAATTAAGCCAATTTTTGTAAACATTCTCCTTTGTCAGGCTGAAAAAAACATATTGACTGGATTCTACTCACCAGTTAAGCCGTCTTCAAACTATGATTCTTCTGGGAAGGAAAAGCCAGGCCTAGCCGTGACTGAAGTGAAGAGTTTTTATTGTTTATCACTATTTCGGTATCACTTCTAAATTTTATTTTTTGACTCACTATCTGTATCAGGGAACTTCTTAGGGGACCCCTATACTATGCCGTGGCAGCTACCGTTGCTTGTATAGTTTATTGGAGAACTTCCCCAATTGCAATTGCTGTAATATGCAACATGTGCGCTGGAGATGGTACTGTTAATTGATTGCATCACTTAATTTGGACCTCTAGAAACTTGCTCGACAGTTTTCCTCCAATTTTTAGCAACATCTAGACTTAGTTTCTTTTCATTTGGCTTCAATCAGGTTTTGCTGACATAGTGGGGAGGAAGTTCGGGAGCCAGAAAATTCCTTACAACAAAAACAAATCATTCGCTGGCAGTGTAGCAATGGCATCCGCTGGTTTTCTAGCATCTATCGGGTAACGCTTGGCAACTTGAATTGCCCTCAATATATTGCCATTGACTTAAGCTTGAACCCAATCTAGTGGGTTAATGATAAGTAATGTTTGTGGCAGGTATATGTACTATTTCTCCACATTTGGGTTTGTTCAAGGAAACCGAGAAATGGTTTTGGGCTTCTTGGTTGTGTCTCTTGCCTCAGCATTGGTGGAGTCGCTCCCTATAAGTTCTGAGCTTGATGACAACCTCACAGTTCCCCTGACTTCTCTGTTGATCGGTAGCTGTGTTTTCTAATGGGAGGATCGGAGGAAGCTGGCTGCGTTTAAACAATAAACCTGGACAAGGATAAGAGTAAATCATTTATTTGACCTGTTCCACAAGTAGACAAATCAATCTAATGGCTGTGTTTTTTTTTTTTTTTTACTAAAATTGTTGGGCAACATGAGATTGCTTAAGCAGAAACTCTGGATATTGAGGTTCAGTTGATTCTTATTGGACTCATGATCTCTCTGTCATTCCTTACTGAATCATTCCCAAGAGTGAATTTCTAGCAATGGTGGTCCTACATCTTTTTTTCTGGTAGAGAAATGGTCCATTTTGATCTCTTATTCTCATCTATGTTGGTATCCAGTTTTATATCTATATTGTTCTAATTTAGTACCCTAACAATGTTATTTTGTTTTGAATCGGTCCATTTCCACTCTACAACGGGCAGACATGACAATTGTTAGCTAAACGCTTACATTTACGAACGAAGTTATTTTGTAATAAAATTGTATAAACAGACGAGCCAAATTGATTTTGCAGAAATATCATTCAATTATGCAATTTTGTTCCGGACGGGTCATATTAGTAAATTTAGTCATATTAGTTAAGATTAAAGTAGAATCCAACTATTCTTCATTAGATAAAATGGAATTAATGCAGTCAAAATACAAGAGTCAAGACCATAAATAAAAAAGATACAAATGTTTACAGAAATATATACTAACAGTGTGTTACCATCACCGATCGATCGCTTCTCCGCCGAGTCGGTTTCTATAGTTATAACGGAAATTTCGTGCCAATTTCCACCGACGTCGACTCTTGTCGTAGTCGCTGTTCTTGTTCTCTCGCATCGCTGTTCGTGTTCTTTACAAATGCAAACGAAAACTGATGGTGTTCGTCTGGAAATTCCGAATCCGATTGGATGCGACTCCATCTCCGAGCCGCGCGCTTGATACAAGGAAGCGTAACGAGGAAGACGATGAAGAGTGTAAAGAGAGCGACGAGAGTGAGCATCATCATCTCGCCGTGGAGCGCGTAGAGCTTGTCGCGCGTCAGGGGAAGCTCGTACGGCTGCGGCTGCGCCGCCGGCGAGGCTCTCACCGTGAGTTCATTTCTCTCCATAGAACCTAATTATAGTCTCTGTCCTTGCAGCAATGACCAATCCATGTAGCGATTTATTTATTTAAAGTGAAATTAACGAAATGAGTCCATTATTGTAATTATTTAATATTGTTACTTTCTATTTTTGTTGGGTTCTCTGCTCTCTGATTGTCATAGTCTATTTTTGTTGGGCTCTCTGCTCTCTGATTGTCATATTTTTCTTTTGGTGTTATAGTAATAAATAAAAACCAGCCCATCCTTTTCTGTGTGGAAGGCCCCCAATATGATTATTAAATTCAAGTTTTCATCGTCTTCAATGAAACTGAAGTTGAGGAAACACACATAGATGAGCAGAATTTGATAATATCAAAATCAACATCAGTAAAAGATGACGTCATAAATGGGCCCATTATGACGTGCACAGCTAATGGGTCAGGCCCAAAAAATAGGGGACTTGAACCCGGGTCAGACTTGCCCAAAAAATATTTCTAGGTCTCTAGAAAAAGGATTGTAATTGGATGAGAATATCGTTCACACTTTTGATGAGTAATGAGATCTTATAATCAAATGATCCTAGGCGTAGTAGATTCAAGAATTTTTATAAAAATTCAGAAAAGATAGGAATCTTGACAGTGCCATAGACAATAACTAAAAATGAGAATCTAAGAACTTACAAAAACATCATCAGATCATGCAAATCCATATTTTCTGGTTTTCCAAGCACTCGTACACACACACAAGAACCAAATCCTATAAGTGAAAATCCAATACATGAACAATATTGCTTTTAGTTGCTTCCTCTCCACTACCTATTGACTCTTTCCTTTTTGGGTTAAGTTTTCTACCAATGCAACTCTGATTTCATTAATAAAGTTTTGTAATCTCATTCTCATATTTATCTCTTTCAAGTACCCATAATTGTTTCATTAGAATGATTGAAGGATAGGTTACATAGCCAAGAATGAAGTTGATAGAGAGCACACAGATAAACAGCAAGTAAAGAATACTCGTATAAAAGAGATTTGAAGTTACTTGCTTCATGACATGTAAACACTCGCCTTCAGAATTCTCACACCTGTTGAGACTTTCCATCTTCACCGCCTCTCTTCTCTCTTTATGACATTCATCTACATGTAAATTAAAAGAATAAATTATATATGCTTATTGAAATCATAACAACAAATAACAGAAATATCAAAACAAGAGAGGTTTCGAAATAGAGAAAAATACCCGGAAACAGACTTTCCATGTCCATATCAGGTGGAACAGGAAAGAAATGCCAAGCAAAGTCAGTGAATTCATAGTAGTTTGCAATGGCCATTCCTCGAGTTAGCCATATAAAACAAAGTTGGTTTCTCCACTTGTCTACTGCGATTCTCGTCAACCAATGAAACATTGCAGCCTAGTTTCTCCAACACAATAGTGTCAGCTGGAGAAAGCTTTTGATCAATCACTTCAATCTCCAACCCAATGACAGAAGTCTCGCTTTAGCAGCATTACAATTGCCAACTGATATTGAGAAGAGTACGAGAACTCCATGGAACCAAGAGCATAAATCAACATCCGCACGTACATGAGAATAAGATCCCAGCACACGTCTTAAATGAGCTTTAAAATTTGCACTTTTCAGCTGCTTGGTTAGTTTGGCATAAAACTCTGATTCTTGCACTTCCTCGATTGTATCCTCAACATCGTTGACTAGCTTCTTGGCCTCACTTTTCAGGTTATAGTTGGGATCAATATGTTTCTTTATCTTTCGTACTTCCAAGGCCATCCTTTTCTTCTTGTTTGTAGGGTTCTCAGTTAGGGTTGGAGGCTTGCTGCAACAATGAATTTGCACTCATGGAGTTGTAAACACTGAGCGAAGAGGAAGTGTTGATCTATTTGGGCCAAGTCGGGAATCCTGAGCACTCTTAACATCTCTTCAGATATGGTGCCTGAAATATCATAAAGTGCATATAATAGTATAGTAAAAAGAATTACTCCTTCCGTCCCAAAATGAGTGTCCTCCTTTCTATTTTGAGAAAAATTAAGGAGAAGTTAGTTAGTATAAAATGTTTACTATTTTATTTTCATGATCATGTGCTAAGAGATCTTAAGTAACTTTTTATAAGGATATTATTGACAATTCATGCATAACTAACTTACTATAGAAGGAAACAAGACACTCATTTTGGGACGGAGGGAGTAGAATTTTACAATCTAAGGTTGTATAGAAGCAAGCATGAAAATAGATAAGATATTCTAACAATCGTACTCTATATATGATGATTTGACTCCCTCCTACATGAAAGGGTTCCGTAAGGCCACATGGAGTTGGAGATGCTGAGTGAAGAGGAAGTGTTGTTCTGTTTGTGTCAAGTTGGGGGAGCCTGAGCATTCTCAACATCTTTTCAGATTCGGTGCCTGAAATGCCATGAAGTGTGTATTAGTATAGTTATGGGAATTCGATGAATTATTGATTCCTTTTTCGCGATCTAAAGCTGTACAGAAACGTCGACATAGATACAACATTTTTGTCAAAAAACATTGAGTGAAATGAGAAGACTCAAATTTGAACCAAAGCTTTATGGGTACGAGAAAACCTCGACAAAACCAAGTTTATGCAAACATACACATTTTTATGTACTTCCACAGTTCCACTATAAGTTACTTAACATTTCCCTAGACACTAAACAGAGCCTTCAAGTCAAGAGTTCAGTGCAAAAAGAGCAACAATTTAGCAAAACCCATGAAGCTTTCCCTCCAAAACTATCCTATTAAGTGTTTATTAAGTTATCTCCTTAAAAGAATTCAGCGTGAGATGATATAGATAACAAGTGTATGAGAAACATATGTGGTGATGCAAGCAAAGGCAACATAGACCATCATGTCATGGACTTCTAATATGACCATTGTAAACTGATTGTACATGACACTATATATGCCAGCTAATAGCCACAGTAAACTGTTGGTCCTTAAAAGTAAATAAAATCGAACTAAAGATGCTAACGTGTTCAATTCTATCTCACCTTATACCGTTTTCTGAATGCCCTCTATCAATTTTAGGACAAACATGGCAGTAAAAATTCCTTGGCAAGGGCTCAGCAAGAGAAAATATGCAGAAACAATGACAATAACCTTTTCTGAATGCAATTTTATCAGTCTTGCACCGTTTTCTTTCGTGTAAACGAACACATGTTAGCATGCTATGCATTGACAGTAATGTGGAACTCAGACAGATGTTACCTCAAATTTTAATTAATACTTGCAAATTTGATTGGAAAACAAACAAAATCAAATCACTTCTAACACCAAACACATATTTAGAAAGGTGAAGGGAGTGGAGTTATTCATCTTTCCTCTGTTTTACAGCTACAAGAGGAATATTCTATTTCTACTTGCAAGTTTTTTTGCTGAAGATTGTTCTCAGAATAGCTTGTAATTATATAATATCAACACATATTACAACGGAAACAACTCTTTTTTCTTAAAATTCTTAGCTAGGTAGCATTTGGATTATAGTTTTTTGTTTAAATCTTGTTTTGAAACAAAATTTTGATTCAAAAACTACCTAATACTTTTTATATGTTGTTAGTTGAACAGGTGCCATGCCATGTAACAAACATCTGGTTATTATCATAGCAATATTTCAAATAATAGAATTGAACCCAAACAGGCTCAATGTAAAGATATAATGAAGACTTTTGACATGGGTCTTAACTCTAGAGGATAAAGAAAAACCCCAACAAAACTATATAATAACATTTTGAGTTAGGGCAAAGGGGAGCTCAAGTAATATGGTTTTGTGGGGTTCATAATGTACATGCTTAGAAGCTGAGGAAGCATTTTTTGGTGACAGAATATTCGAAAACATGATTCAGTTCTGTGGGTTTTTAAAATACACATGTTTGGATGCAGAGAAAACAATTTTTGGTGACAAACTACATGAAAACATGATGCAGTTTTGTGGGTTTTTAAGATACAAATGTTTGGAAGCTGAGAAAACAGTTTTTGGTTACAACCCATATGAATATGGGTTATGTTGAAGCAATAGAAGAGACCACCAAAGTTTAGGGAAAAGCATGATGATGAGACACTTGAAGAGAGCACCAAAGAAATGGCTCCACATAACCAACTCAACAAACAAGGAGTTCGCCAATTACTATATGTTTCCGAAAGTCTATCTCCCCTTCTTGAAATACTTTTCTGGTTTTACATTAATTTTTCAGTACCCTACCAGAGAAATCCTTGAAACTGCCTTTACAGTCTACAGGAAGGCGCTGTTGAGGAGCTTTAGTATCTCCTGTTGGTTGTCCAACTTGGCAATGTCGATGGGAGACTTGCCGTCCTTGTTCTTGAGAGTGCTGCAACAGGTTCAAAAAATGGATAAAGTCAAGTACAAGAGAAGGCCATGAAATAGTTGGATTAATATAACCAAAATGATATTGGCTTACATGTTAGCGCCATTCTCCATCAAAAGTGCTACGGACTCCTTACACCCATTTTCAGCTGCATAATGGAGTGCAGTACTCTCGTTCTTGTCTAAAGCGTTCACTGCCGTTCCTGCCTATAGAAGTATCTCAGCACACTTATTCTAAGATCGACAACCACAAGATTACATTTAATTTTATACAACTATAAAGCTCAACAAGCCTAGTACGATACCAGTTATTCAAGCATGAGATGCATCATTTGACTGCTTACAAAGCATAAGTGTTTGAGATAGAGACACTCATACCTCACCATATGCGCATGCCAAATGCAAAGCTGTCATTCCCTCTGAATTTTTTTGTTCAAGTCAGCACCAGCTGCTAGAGCAGCTTTTAAAGCCTAATAAATGAAGTAGTACACAACTCAAGAGCTAAGAGATAAACCAAACATAGCCTTCATAAAGATGAATGGTAAAGACACTTGAAACACTGACATTACAGAATGACTCCTTCGCATGTCTGCATGCACCGAATCCATTCTAATTACTTGTTTAATGTAACATGTATTTCCATGGCTCACATGCGTTGGTAATTGACTAGCAGTAAGATGAAATGACTAGCAGTTAGTGATCACTAGTAATCACCATTATGAGAAAATGAAATGCTGTACCTCCTCATCACCAGCACTAGCAGTAAGATGAACACTTGGCTTGTCCATGTTTCTAGCTTCTTCTGGCCATTCATTTTCAGCTGGGGTGGCTGCATCTCCAGTAACTGCAAGTCCCACAGCTTCAAGAAGTATCTTGAGCTCTTCCTGAAATTTAAGTCAAATCAGATCGCATCTCTAATGAAAATGAAAGGGAAGTAGTCAATAAATGCACCAACCTTCATCCCAACATAAGACTTTCCACCATGTTAGAAAGCATCACGTTCACAAGCGTGATCAGCTCATTTACTTGTTTGGATTTCTGCAGTTCATCATTGGTTCTGTTATCGAACAGAACATACCTATTCTCGCAGAGATCGAGAACTTCCTACACAAGAGATTAAAAAATTAGCGTATAAATTTAAAGTACTAGAAGAATTCAATCCAATACAAAGCTGATTTAGTAGGAAATTATTTCAAAAAAAACCCTCAATGCGCCCGGGAAGTCGAGACCAATGTAGTCTGTCAGTGTCTGATCTGGTTCGAGTGCGTCACCTCTGGTGAAAACAACAATGACGTAGTCGACCATGTTTCTTCCAAACAATTTCTGTAAGGTTTTGAAGGAATTCAGCTCCTCTTTTGAGAAACGGGTCTTAATAGTGCAAACCAAAATGAAAGCATCAATCCCTTGGGGTGCCATCTCAACACTCTTCACAATCTCATCGCAAACAGACTCAAATTCACCACTAAAATCAAGCATAGCTACAATTTCATAATAGATAGTCAGATAGAGAAGTGTTGAATAAAAAATCTACTATAAAATGAAAGGATTATACTAACCAGGTGTATCTATGACATTGATTATTTGATCGTTCAACACAGTTTTGCTTCTCTCGCAGATACGGGTAACAGAAGAAGAGCCTCTCATTGATTTGAAAACAGTCCTTCCAAGGATGGAATTGCACGTAGCACTCTTCCCATTCCCTGTTCGGCCAAGCACAACCAATGTCAGCTCAGCAGAATTACCCATGGCTTCCATGGCCCTTTCCTTCAGATCGATAGCGAATCAGAGACACAGACCCAGGCAAACGAAAAAGAAAATCAAAGGAGAACACTAGAAATGAAAAATACGTGTAATCGTTTTAATGTCTTCCTATAGTGTGAGACGCGTGACTGCTCAGAAACATATTCCCTCAACGGTTTCTGCTCGCGTTCCTTCCATTCCAATCAGACTAAGCTGGAGATGGAGGCCCTTCAACGGCGTCGTCGTCGTCTCCCGAGCCCTGAAACGATAACGTTTTGTTTAATTTGCTTCCCGTCAGAACGACGTCGTTTCTTTTATCCTCTTCCATAGGGTGAGCGGCGATGGTGCCACTGACTCGCTGCTGGGAGTGGACGGCGGAGGATGGAAGGGGAGTGGCTCGGCTGTAGGCGGTTTGGAGCGGAGCAGAGGGATTGATGGAGATGGGGTTGCTGATGTGTGGGTGAATCGGAGGTGGAGGACGGTGAAGCCGAATCCGGCGCGGCGGTTAATAGTGGAGGCTGAGTGGCCGGAGAGGGGTCTTTGCTGGGTTCGCCTGTGTCTTACTGTGCGCTCTCTATCTCTTTGTTGTTTCTTTTTTTCTTCTGAAAATTGAATGAGCTCCTCCCTTTTTGCTGTGAATCGCTGCTGTACATATAGAGGAGGATGGCTGAAAGCCTGAAACTTTGGATTTTGAATTTTGAAATAGATGTTGATGGAAGAGGAGTGGAGCAAGTCCATTTTTTGGGTGCAGGTTTTGATGGAGCATTAAGGAGGAAAGGGGCTGTTCAAGGCTGTTTGCACGTAGAGAGAGAAGAGGGAGGGAGAGGTTGGATTGGGACCGAATCATTGAACCAAACCGGTTCAATTAAAGAAAATAATGTTTTGGATTGAACCGATCTGTTTGCACGTAGAGTTTTGCGTCTCTATTTCATATAATATCACATATTTCAGGCTTTATTGTTTATCAGGTGCGCATTAGTTGTTTATTTTCTAGGCTTTGGTTTTGAATGTGAAAATTTGTTTGTTTTAGTTTGGATGATTTTTTTCCCATGTAATTCTTACTAGGAATCTAATTGGTCTGAATGGGATTCTGGGATAATTTCAATTTTCTGGTTTGGTTCTGCACAGTTTTAGATGTATGATCAGGTTTCACATTTACGGGTTGATATGAATGATCTCAGCAGTTTTTAGTGGCAGTGATCAATGGAAATTTTATATTTTGAATTTATTGCCATTTTTTTTGGGTGATATGTGCTTATCGACGGGGCTTGGATGCAACTATTATTGAAAAGAATCAGCGGGTTCTTGCCCCAAGTTAGTATGTTACATTTGGTTATCAAATTGGTTTAGAATTCATGTTTGTCGGTGATGATGTTATTTAGGTTGGTTTACAGATTTTATGTTGATTTCGTGGTGAGTTGTGTCAAATGGAGGGCTTCATATTGTGGTGATCACTGAACTGGTCCTTACATTATATCATGGTAGATAACTTTATAGCTTTTGTTCCAACTGAACTGGTCTGGATATCAGTAAAATTTGTGGGAAGAGTTATATAGGGTAGATTTTTGTGCTGAACTATTGTTTTAATGCCTTTATGGTTTCTAAACTTTGATTATTATTTTTTATTCTTTATAGTTTTGTGGATCTGTGCTGCTGTTATGTTATGTTATGTGAAATGGTTATTTGTTGAATCTGCTTCTTGGAAAAATTGGTAGAAAGAAAGGTGTTTTTGGAGTTAGTCTCTTAAGTGTTAACTACTTTTACCTTATATTTTAGGTGTCTTTTTTTTTTTTCTTTCAAATTTCTTTGTTGAATTGTGTCTGTATATCTCAATTTATAGAGTAAAACTGTTGGTCTCTGATTATACATCATCTGTTTCTATTTTATTTAAAAAATTCAGCCACCAGAAGGAAGTGTGATGCACTATTCTGGTTCAATTATTTTACTCTGAACTTAAATTTTGCTTCTGATCAGGTCAGTTTCTGCAATGGGGAGGAAAAAACAGGATGAGGTTGGTGCTAGCACCAAAGGTACGCCAATTGCCAAAGATGGCAAGAAAGAGAAGTTATATGTGTCGGCCATGCTTGCCAGCATGGATCTAAGAAGGGATTTCCTCAAGTACTGCTAGTAAACCTAAGGCTAAGGTTGCTCAAAAAGCGTCAGCTTACATTGATGGGATTGATCTTCCTCCCTCTGATGATGAGGAAGATGATCTGCCTCCTCCCTCTGATGAAGACCAAGAACACCCTAGTCTCCAGAAACGAAGGCAACATAGGAATGACGTAAAGCCACTTGATGTGTCGATAAGTGACAAAGAATTGAAGAAACGAGAAAAGAAGGACATGCTTGCAGCCCAAGCTGCAGAGATGGCCTGAAAAGAGGCCCTTAGGGATGACCATGACGCTTTTACGGTGGTTGTTGGTAGCCGGGCTGTGTCAGTTCGAGGGAAAGAACTCTTGAAGAATACCTCTGTAAAGATATCTCATGGAAAGAGATATAGTTTAATTGGACCTAATGGAAAAAGTAAGTCTACGTTATTTAAGCTCCTTGCTTGGAGGAAGATTCCTGTACCTAAAAATATTGATGTGCTTTTGGTTGAGCAAGAGGTAGTTGGCGATGATAAAACTGCCATTCAAGCAGTTGTTTCAGCTAATGAAGAACTGGTCAAGCTCCGACAGGAGGTTGCATCTTTGCAGAATTTAGCATCTGCCGAGGATGAGAATGAAGGTGATGATGTTAATTTAGATGATGTTGGAGAGAAGCTGGCTGAATTGTATGAAAGATTTCAGATTTTGGGGTCAGATGCTGCTGAGGCTCAAGCATCTAAGATTCTTGCTGGTCTGGGTTTCACCAAGGAAATGCAGGTCCGTACTACCCCATCATTTAGTGGTGGCTGGAGGATGAGAATTTCATTGGCAAGGGCTCTTTTTGTATAACCAACTCTTCTGCTGTTGGATGAGCCCACCAACCATCTTGATCTCAGGGCTGTTCTCTGGCTAGAAGAGTACCTGTGCCGATGGAAGAAAACTCTTGTTGTTGTCTCACACGATCGAGATTTTCTTAACTCTGTCTGCAATGAAATAATTCATCTCCACGACTTGAAGCTTCATAGCTACCGCGGGAACTTTGATGAGTTTGAAGGTAGTTATGAGAAGCGCCGCAAGGAGTCCAACAAGAAATTTGAAACTTATGAGAAGCAACTTAGAGCTGCCAAAAAATCTGGTAGCAGGACTCAGCAGGAGAAGGTTAGAGATCGAGCAAAGCATGCTGCAGCCAAGGAGGCATCAAAGAACAAGGCAAAGGGCAAGGTTGATGAGGATGAACCCTTACCAGAGGCCCCAACAAAGTGGAGAGATTATACTGTGGAGTTCCACTTCCCTGAACCCACAGAGCTGACACCACCACTCTTGCAG
>JAYMTA010003732.1:0-13728 GCA_036897625.1 Pelargonium cotyledonis | reverse complement strand
CAACCCCCCACCCCCGTCTCCCCCCCCTGGGCCGGATCGCGCCCCAACAAGCCGAGAACACCCAAGTACCAAACCAGACGACCTCCACTGCCCAGAAAACACACAATCCGCCGCTCCCTATACATTCTGCCGACACTGCAGCTGCCGCTACTCTCAACCCTAACGCACACGCATAAAAGCGGGAATGACCACAAATTGCTTACCAGTAACTATCTTACTATTTTCTATATATAACATTTGAAATATTTTTCATTTTTCATACATAAAATAATGGTCTATTGACACATGCACATTTTGATATATATATATATATTTATAGTGTTTTATTTTCGCATTTGAATTGTGTTTGTCCTGATTTTACATGTTTTCGCGTATCATATTTTACTATTAGATTTGATGTGTTTTCTAGTGTTTTTAGTGTTTCCAGACCTTTAATATTTGTATCAGGGAGTTCAGAAGTATCGGGAATGAGTTTGGAAGAGTTTCGACAACAAAAAGCATATATGAGCAGCGACGTGGGTTTTAACATGACTTGAATGGGTCGTGTTACGGGTCGGTCTCGTTACTTACATGTCACTTTAGTGTGACACGACCTGCACAAGCCATGTTGCAAGTTGTGTCTTGCGTCTTCGCATTCTTATTTCGAGTTATATTTTCTATTTTGAATATTTAAACCTTGTAAAAACACAATAATTTCATTCTATTATATTCTAGTTGATAGTTTGGAACCTTGGAAGTTTGAAGAAGATTGTCGTTAAGTTATTCGACATTTTTGTAACGTTTTCTATACTTTATTGTATGCAATCTTTGTTATCAATATTGTTTGGTTTATTTTGCATGATTATGAGTAGCTAAACTCCTTTTATCTAAGAATGAGAGGTGTAGTCAATTGCTAGAGATAGTTAGGGTTTTGCATGAAAGATAATAAACAGTGTTTTGATTGATATATTTCTACTCCTTGTATTGAAGAGAGTCAATATCTCGCCCTTAAGACAACGAATTAGCCTCGAGAGAGATAACACGTTGCCCGGACCTTGTCAATCCAACACACTAGATAATCGCCGAGAAATACAAGTTAACCCTAGTGTGAAACAATAAGAGTCATCCTACTGGTTTATCTTGTTCTAAATCTTCAATGAGTGATCAATTAGCTTTAGGACAGATTGAGACTTACACTCGCATCGAGAGAGAGTTTTCATAACTCGCATAGAATTGCTTGCACATCCCTAATTCATGCATGTAAACCATAAATCTCGATGCAACTGGTGAACCCCAAGTTCTTGGATGGCTTATTTCTTATTGATAAATTCTTAACATTTTTCCAAGATTACTTTAGTTTACATTTTGCAAGACAATTTCATCACTACAATCTTAAATCTTTTACATTTCGATTTGCTATTTATGTCAATTGGCTTTACCATCTCTGTGGATTGACAACCTTATTTTTATCACTATATATATGTTTGACGACATCTATCAAACATACAACTCCGTAATAGTAAAAGGTTTTTCTATTTATGGAAATATATTGGGCTCAGTTTCAATGAGCTTAATTTAATTTCACAAGTTTTTAGTTCTTTTGCAAGCAAACAATAAACTAACCCAAATAAAGTTGTGTGGCGGTGCAGAATTGTGCACAGGTGGATCAGCAGGTAGTTTTGGTGAATTCTGGTAACAAAGGTTTGCAGGTAGAGAATGGTGGAAGTATGAGTTATATAGTGATGGATGATGTAGCGATGGGAGTTGGGTGAATGGTTGTGGATGACGAGGATATCGTGATAAAATATTTGAAAGATAATGAGTTGGCTTCGGTTCCTCATCCAAATGAGTGGAGTTATATCGAACAGTATCTCACCGATGTCCCGAGTATGACACAAAAGATGGCAAAGGATTGACGACCTATTATGGTGTACGAATCACTGAAGTTACGGATCTGAGTCAAGGTAGAGTCCGTCAAGCGAGGTTCTTATTTGAGTTTTATTCTGAGAAGGATAATCAAGGAGCATGTCATGGATAACGGCCCTGGACCTTCAACAGCCTTGTGCTTCTCTTGAAGAAGATCGAGTTTGGAGACCATCTACCATGCATCTACGAAACTTTGGCCCACGTCGTTTTGGATTCAAGCATGGCATCCTGAAAGGTACATGCATACTTGACAAGATCTATGGAGACCTGGGGAATTTGATTGGAAAGTTCATAGAAATTGATCGGATTTCGTTCTCGGGGGCGGTTGCAACTTGTACGCACGGTTTCGGGTCTTATTTGATGTCAAAAATCCTCTGCATCGGAAGGCTCGATCTGTTGAGCTTCATAGGTTATGATAGTGCCACAATGTCATTCCAATGCGAAAAATTGCTAAATTTATGCTTTTATTGTGGGTCATGTTGAGTACGGTGAATTCTGGTGGATCCAAATCCGATATGGGAGCGTGTCTATGGTAACAATCTAAAAGTTCCAAGAAGTAGAAACAATAGGGTTGGGGACACTTGGTTAAGGGTTGGGGAGGAGAAACCATTGATTTCGATTGAACCAATTGTAGGTATGCATGGTTGAGCGTGTTGATCCTACTGAAGTGGACAGAGCTGAACTTGCACATGAAATAAATGGGGTCCCCAAATAAGGGTGATGGTATGGATAGTGTTGGAGACAGTGGAAACAAGTCTTCTCAAAGTGAGGTTCCAAAAAACTTGTCTTCGACAAACCTGAATCGACAAGTCTGCCAAAATCAATGAGTATTATCGCTTGAAACTGTTGGTGCTTGGGCAATCCACGGAAATTTCATGTCCTGAAAATCATGGTGTGGGAAAAGAAGCCTAATTTATTGTTCCTTATTGAGACTTGGGGTACATGTTCGGGTTTGGAAGTTCTGCGGAAAAAATCTTCGTATGCATGGTTGTTTTGCGAGGGACTGTGTGGGGAGAAGGAGTGACCAGGCCCTCGTTTGGATTTATCGGCTCCAAGTATTTCTAATAAGCAATTTAGATTTCTATGTTGACGTGTTTGTGATAACTCAGATATAGGGGTTCGTGGCACGTTACTGGCAATTATGGAGAACCAGATAGGTCTCGGCGGGTACATTCTTGGGATCAAATTTGTTCTTTGGCTCATAAATATGATCTTCCACGTATATGCGCTGGGGACTTTAATGATTTAGTTTCTCCGTGTGAAAAATGGGGAGGAAAACCAGTGGCTAAATGATGAAAAGTGTGAGCATGTGGTTAGAGAAGGGTGATACAGTAACTCTATTTGGGATAAGCAGCAAAATTGCTCTGCCGCTTTGGACAAATTAATAGGGCGGGAGTTCGGCTTCCAATATATTAAAGAAAGTCTGATTTTTAAGTAAGCAGTTAGAAAATTCTATGCATCTAGTAAGGCTCGGTGGATTAAATCCCGCTTTCTATCAACAATTTTGGCATATTATTAACGACGTGACTCGAGTATGTCTAGATATTCTTAATTCTGGCATTGTCACTTTGGATTTGAATAAAACAAACTTAGTCATGATCCCAAAGAAGACAAATTCGACTACAGTGAATGATCTTCGGCCTATAGCATTATGTAACGTGTTATACAAGATTATACAAGATTACCTCAAAGGTACTAACGAATAGATTGAAAATGACGGTGTATATGATAATTTCATACTCTGAAAGTGCTTTTATTTTGGATCATTTAAATACTGACAATATCTAAATCGCAAATGAGACATTCCATTCATTGCGTTGTCGAACCAACAAGTCATCGAGTTTTAGTGCTTTGAAGTTAAATATTGCGAAGACATACATAATATTTGAATGAGAATTTCTCCGACATATAATGATGCGTATGGGCTTTAATGAAACTTGGACATCTTTAATTATGAGTTGTGTGACATCTGTCAGGTTTCAAATTGATTTTGAAAAGGTATTATCAAATGAAATTGTGTCGAGTAGAGAGATCCGGCAAAACGACCCTATATCGCCATAACTATTCATTTTTATTGCTGAGGGGTTATCTTTGATTTCGCAGGCTCAACAATAGTTTGGTCGTCCATGGGGTGTGTGTCGCTCGGGACGCTTTGACCATCTCCCACATTTTCTTCGCAGATGACGCGTTTATCTTTTTCCGAGTTTTGGAAGAGGAAGCTTAAGTTATAAAATGTATTTTAAGTTTATGCGAAACATGCTCAGGTCAGAGGATTTATTATCACAAGTCCTCAATTATGTTTAGTCCCAACACATTTGCGGATACTCGTTAAGAAGTTAGCAATTTGTTGCATGCTACGGCGACGAAAAATCAAATTATCATTACATTTTTTTCCTTTTTCTAGTTCCTCACCAAGTATCTGGTTTTGATCACTATTCTAGAGTACATGTGTGTGTTCGAGAAGGTCGAGTGAAGGTATTTAAGGAGTTGGTCGATAAGGTTCGCGCTCGGTTCAATTTACGGTCATTGAAAACACTCTCTAAAGCGGGTAAGGAAGTGTTATTGAAAGCTGTTGCGCAGTTAATCCCCACATTCACAATGCGTGTTTATTTGTTGCCGCTAGCTATTAGCTCACAATTGGAATTGATTACGAATGCGTATTGGTAAAGGTTGGGTAACCAAAACTGACATGGAATTTAATTGGAAATGATAGGGAATATGTAGGATAGTAAACTCATGGGCGAGATTGGATTTAAAAAGATTAATGAGTTCAATTTGGTTTTGCTGGGTAAACAATTGTGCAGGTTGGATTCGTTCCCCGATTCATTGTTTAGTCGAGTGTTTAAAACTAGATATTTTTCAACTAAGTTAGCGCTTGAGATCTAGCTGGTGACATCTTGAGGTATGAGAAGTGATGGGGGACTCGTGTCTGGATCTTTTGGTTGAAGTCTTGTGATCTCATGTCTGGATCTGCTAGTCGAAGTCTTATGATTTTGGAGTCTTATGACCTTGTGTCTGGATTTTCTAGTCGAAGCATTATGATCCTGAAGCTTGTGGCCTTGTGTCTAGATCTCCTAGTCAAAAAAATTTTATCCTAAAGTCTCGTGACCTTAGGTATGGATCTCTTGGTCTCGTGTTCTTTTAGTCTCGTGAACTTATAGTCTTGAGCCTCTAGCTCACTTAGCTAGAGTCTTGGGTCTCTAACTCACTTGGTTGTATTCTTAGGATTCTCTGGATCTCTTGGATAGAGTCTTGGAAGTCTCTAGATCTTTTTGTGGAACTCTTGGGCTCTTCTGTCATGGGGACTTGGGTATAGAACTCTTGTGTGGAGTCTTAGGACTCTGCTAGCCTGAAACTCTTTGGTGAAGTCTTGGGACTCTGTTCCGGTGGGGACTAATGATGTAGACCGACAGTGGAATAACCTTCGACACCTGTAGCTGGAGCAGTCTTCGTCGTCTGTAGTTTTAGCCACCGTTTCCATTCTCTCCTCTCTCGTCAGCTGGTGCTTCCCGACGGTAGAGCCACCTACCTCATTCCCTCCTTTCATTTTGACCACCGTTGTTGCCCGCTTGTAGTTCCATCCAACGCCGCTCGTAGATCTATCTCTTAGGCGGCGGATGAGGTGCCTTATTTCGCCTCTGCCTCTATAACCAACGAAGAAGCCATCTCTTCTCCGATCTGTTCTCCGTGGACTGAAGTTTCAGGGTGGGTCATGGGGATCGGGGAATCCCCATCCCCCATTAAGGTGGGGACACGAGGCGAGGAAGGGCGAGTTTGGGGCTCGGGGAAAATGACCGGGGCGGGGATGAGATTATAAAACTCGTCCCTAACCCGCCTCGTTTCTATTCCTAGTGATAGTAGGATCAATTCCTTGTCTTCCAGCTTGGAATAGTTGAACAGTTTGTCCCTCAGCGAGGAGAGGTGGAATGTTTTGTCTTCTAGGCTGAATTGTTTGGCCAGTGGTATTGAGGACTAGAATTTGTGTTGGTGAATGAGGGTAAATGTAGATTCCTCCAGGAATGGTGGAATCATAGCCCATCGGGATGTGGTTGACTTGGTTGACGCTAGTGACACCTCCAAGTGATATTGCACCAGAAATGCCTACTTCTTGTTGTGCTTTATTCCCTGCATGTGAGAATGGGTTGAAGTTGGTAGGGTGAACACCTTATGGGATAACTTGTGGCCTAGGAGGTACTTAGTTGTTGATAATCTCTTCTTGTGCCTTCTGAAGAGTTTCATCTCTTATTGCTCTGTGATTTGTAGTTTGGATAAACTTTTCCTCAGTGTGTTGTGAGGTGGGGCACAACGGGTTCTGCAAATCTTTTTTCGCTCAAATTCTCCTTGTCCATCTTTCAAGTTCTTGGTTGGATAGGTTGGTGCGGTGCTCTCTATTTCTAGGGGCATCGCTTTCAGTGATTCTTTTGAGGGTGGATATTCACTCTTTAAGCTAGGTATTGGTCATTACATTGGGGAAGACGCCTATCTTATGATAGTTGTTGAGAGACGTGTTGCAAATTGATTCTATTAGGGTTGAGTCTGCCCTATTCTCTTACTCTGGGTAGTTGATGAGTTGTTGGGATCAAATTCATTGACAGAGCAACAGGAATGTTGCTGAAGTAGTAATTGGAAGTGTTACTACTCTGCCTTGAGTCAGGATAGCGGTGAATAGAGAGCATGTGATTTTATATGACACCATCATGACCAAGTTTGGAGTCATACACACCAACAGAGGATTGACAGCTACCATGGAGTTTGCAGCTACCATAGGGTTGACAGCTATATGAGAAGTGAGCTGGACAACTGTGGTTCCAGCAACAGTTGGCATATGAGTCTGGTCTTAGCTCCTCTTCTTGGTTAGCTCGTCACAGAGATCATTTTGGTGTCTCAAAACCTCCAAAACTATATTTCTCATTTTCGTGACTTGGCCAGTGCGGGGATCGATTATTCCACCAAGTCTAGCTCTTGCTGATGAGGTAGTTTGCTTCCTTGTGGATACTTGGTCATCCTCGTGGTTGTCAACAAATTCTTTTTCATGTCTTATTGTCTTTATTGTTGATGATGCCGTTAGGATATTTGGCTTGTTTGTCTTCGTGTTCGCGGCAATGGAACCACTAGTTCGACTCTGAAAATCTTGGCCGAATCTTGAGCTGGAGTGATGTCGTATTTTTTTGGTGACTCCTCACATGGAAATTTGATGACGCGACAAGTGTTGGACTTGAGATCTTAAAAATGAAGGGACTTTGGTCCGGATCTTCTATGTAGAGTCTTGAGATCCAGCTGGTGACGTCTTGAGGTTTGGAAAATGATTGGGAACTCGTGCCTGGATCTTTTGGTTGAAGCCTTGTGATCTTGTGTCTGGATCTGTTGGTCGAAGTCTTTTGATCTTGGAGTCTTGAGACCTTGTGTCTGGATCTTCTAGTCGAAACGTTGTGATCAAGAAGTTTTGTGACCTTGTGTATGGATCTTCTAGTCAAATCCTTGTGATCCTAAAGTTTTGTGACCTTGTGTCTGGATCTCTTGGTCTCGTGATCTTGTAGTCTTGAGTCTCTAGCTCTCTTAGCTGGAGTCTTGGGACTCTTCTAGCATGGGGACTCGGGTCTGGAACTCTTGGGACTCTGCTGGCCTGGATCTCTTGGGTGCAGTCTTGAGACTATTTTGGCCTGGAGCTTTTGGGTAGAGTCTTGATTTTCTACTGAAGTGGGGACTCGGGTCTAGAGCTCTTAGGATTCCGCTGGCATGGGGACTTAGGTCCGTGTAGTCTTGAGATCCTGCTGGTGATGGGGAGTCGGGTCCGTGTAGTCTGAGATTAGACCTTTGGACTTAGTTCCTGCACACATGAACCCACCGTTATGCGAAATTCTGAATGTGTGTCCAGAAAACTGCCTCCGGTGTGAGAATCAAGATCTCCACACAAATGTTAAGTTTGAGTTTTGAATGTTCGAAGATATTCGAAGAGCACTCAAATGTACTCGAAGTATACGAAAATGAAGAATAAAATAATTTTACTGTGGTTCCCACTCCAAAAGTGGAATTAAAATGTTTAATTATGTATGGAGGGATTTTTACCTTGGACCTCTAGTTTAAGGTAAGACTACATTTGCCACTTGATTTCTTGTGTCCATTTGCCTCTTTTTATTATCTTAAGGAGCGATCTTGGCTTCTTGTCCTAAAATTCGGTTCACAACTTTGATCCGACCCGAGACAATATTTGTTCTTTAAATAAGAATTTTGTCTCATCCACGTGTCATCTCGTCATTGATTAGTTTAAGGTAAAAGTCTCAATTTGGTCCCCGAACTTTGATGTTTTGTCCCAATATGATCCCTGAACTTTTTGAACCAAAGATAGTCCCTGAACTTTGATGTTTTTCCCCAATTTGGCCCCCGAACTTTGGTTTGATCCAAAATGGTTCTTGAACTTTCACATATTGACCCAATTTGGTACCTGAACTTTTGATATAACTCTAATATCAAGGACCATTTTGGGTCAATATGTGAAAGTTCACGGTCAAATTGGGTCAATATGCGTAAGTTTAGGAAGCATTTCAGGTCAAAACAACGTTCAAGGACCAAAATAGGGTGAAACACGAAAGTATCAAGCACTATTTTCGGTTAAATAAAATTTAAGGAACAAACTGGAACAAAACATCAATGTTTGGAGACCAAATTGTGCCTTTCACCTTATTTTTATTTCTGAACTTTTTTTATTGTATAATCACGTTGCTTTTAAAAAAACAGCACGAATTAATTAAATATTTAAAGCCAAATAACTATTTCTCTCTCTCCTCTCATGCACATTCACTATTGATTGTGGCAAATACCTAGTTTTTTTGTTTTCTTTCTATTAATGGCTATAATTGCTTCTTTAACCAATTGACTGCCTCCTTTTTTCCTAGGGGAAATGATTAAGAATTGAAATTGAATTCACGTTTTCTTAAATTCACTAATCAATGAGAAGTAGCCAATGAGAAAGTGTGATTACATATTTAATTAATTAAGACTATAAGTACAACATGTTTATTGATTGATCTAATTAGTAATTATAACCGTATGAAAATGTCATTTATTATAAAACCATATAAAGGAAAAGTCGGTAGATTGCATAAGATTGTGATATTTCTTCAGATTGGTTTCATGATTTATATTTGAGCATGATTTATTTTGGACCCACCCATCTATTTGGATTGTTTGGTTGCATGTGTATCCCTTTCGGTTTATGCATATTTTGCTTTAATTTAATAAATTGACAATTTGTTGGACTAAATGTGTAATTAGGGTTTCAAGTTTGAAATTCATTTAGTTGGATAACATATTTGAGTTACAAAACGTTTAGTTTATCGTAACTCGAATGACTTATTAGAAATTGATTGTGTAAATTCGTGTATACAAATTGGTACACATAATAATCATACTTAAATATTAAACATATAGACAAAACGTTTATGAGCACGTAAAATGAACACTTAACATTTGACTAAATGAGTTAGATTGACACTATAAAGCCAAACATATTTTGTACCGGTGAGAATTTCTGGTTTTGCTACACACAAATTTCTCTATAGTTTTCTTCTCTTTGGTTCAATATGTTTGAGAGTAAGGACTAGTTGTGAAAATAGGACGAAAACTCTCTCAACGAAAACTCTCTCAACCCAAACCCCTAGCTATCGACCTAAACACACTTCCATAGCAAAGCCTGGATTGGATTAACATTCAATAAAGATGAAGCAATATATACACGTTTTCAAACCACGTATATCCTTGTATTCCAATGGTTGAAAATATATTTTCTTTCTCTTATTCACGCTTTTGTTATTGATGATTAATTAAGAGAACAACAACCACAAAACGAAATTAAGATTTTTAGCTTAGTTGGTCTAGGGTGTTCATTCACCAAAGAGTAGAGTCACAACCATTGTACAATTTCATAACAAAAAATGATCTCCAACTCCAAACGACCTAATTAGGATACATAATCACGATCTAAGTGTGGACCAAATTTGGTCGAATTTTTAATTTAGTCGAGATATAGTTTCTACGCACAAAATGAAATAAATTGTCAACCCCTCTTAAATTCTAAAAAGTAAACAGTAAAATAAAAGGGTAAAAAATGAAGCTACTAATTATCTATAAGATCAAAGGTTGGTTGACCATGTACACAGCAGGAATTGTCAAAACATGGAATTTTACTTTTGACTTTGTGATAATACATTGTAAGTGCATTAACCACCGTCCACCATAAGAAGATTCTTAAACAGTTTGGTCTCTTAATTTATTAGGATAAGATCAAACTATATTATTATTAGACAGTGACATCACTGTACAGTGGATATTAATTATGGTAATTAAGAACAAAACATCAATTCTAGAACCGACTTTTATTCTCTGGTAAGTGGAAGTGGAAACAGAAAGCCAATTCTCAAATCCACTTAAGGACAACTAATTAACAAAAGTTGACATTTTATGTTGTACTATTGTGTTTTCAACCTATGAGGTTGGCTAATTTGGCTCGTCTCAAAGTTGAATGTATAATATAATATATTATTTTGTGTCAATTGTCAAATTTAATTCATATTAGAGTAGAGTTTCGGTCAAAAAAAAATTCATATTAGAGTAATATATGTTTACTACTCTACAAATACAATGGTTTCGTGTTTTAATAGTTAAGTTAGTTTTATAGTTTATTTTCATTATTTTGTTGAAGCTTGCGGTTTCTATTTCTCTATTAGAAGCTTAGTTTTGTCTTTTTGTATCTCAAGTTTTATTTTGTCTTCTGTTGTTTAAAGTTGTTTACTGGTGGACTCTGATATGTTTTTATTTTATTTTATAAACAGTCAGTAACTTTTATTTATTCAACTCGAAGCTTTAAATAAAATTACAAAGAAAAAAGAAACGAACCTAACTCAGACACGAGATATGATCGACCGTCCAAATTCAAAGCTAAAAAAATACGAAAATTACTATCAATACAAGAAACTAATGAAAGGACGAAACTTTGAATACGAAGCACTGTATCTTCCACGGACAAGAATGAGTCCCGGAAAAATAAACTGATGCGGCTTATCCATATGAACCAAAGCGAGGCCGAACAAGAAGCATTCAAAGCATTACGACATAGCTTGATGTGTTTTAAGTCATAAAAATTTTGAAGATCGAGTGAGAGGATAAAACCATTATCTTCGATTGCTTGTATAATTTTTTTTCATAGTAGATGATCTGCGAATCAAGTGACTTATGCTTACGCTAAGTCGTCGCGTTCTATGTCAGATTTAAAAAGGATGAGTAGCTTACAAACTCTTGAAGGGATATCTATTTGTAACTGTTGATTTATAATTCATTAACATTGAAACTATAAAAAAATTATTTATAGGTATATATTGGATTTCGTTTTCAATCTATAAATAATATTGAGAATCATCCTAATTAATTTTTAATTGTTGAATCAAGTTATATATATATATAAGCAAGCGGTAACTTTTTATTAAAAAAAATCCGAACATTCAAAATAAAAGTACAAAAAAAAATGCACTCGCCCAAACTCAGACATGAGACGGGGCTAGCCACCCAAGAAGCAAAGTCAAAATCGACTACAAAGATGCTACCAATGCAAGAAGTACTAGAGAAAGAGCAAATCTTTGAATACGAAAGATTGAGTACTCACCCATTGTCGGAAAATTGATCTTGAAAACCGAGAATCCCAAAGGGAGATTAGGCCGCCCGAACAGCCAACGGATGGTTACAAAGCGGACAGAAGCGATGAGAGCTGCCACATACTGGAAGCAAAAAAATGACACATCTTGAACCTTAGTTTCTTGGCGGAGGTTTCCGCCTCTCAGGGGGTTGTGGACGCATCTGTTTACCAGCTTGGTGACCGGGTCATCGCAATTTCTTTCTCGGATGAGGCTTTCATGCAAGCTATGAAGGAATCGGGGATGGGCATGGCTATCACAGTGGTTTACTCTTTTTC
This sequence comes from Pelargonium cotyledonis, assembly GCA_036897625.1. NCBI lineage: Eukaryota > Viridiplantae > Streptophyta > Magnoliopsida > Geraniales > Geraniaceae > Pelargonium > Pelargonium cotyledonis. The sequence continues at coordinate 1,862 of JAYMTA010003732.1, read as the reverse complement.
ATGACTGGAATAGATTGAACAAATTAAGGGGGTCACTTTGTTTGGCTCATAGTTCGTGGGGTACCATATCATGCATGGCATGAAAATAGCTTTAAAGATGCTGGTAAGTGTATCGGGGATGTCATATACGTGCTTCCTAGCTCACTTTCGGGTCGTTGCCTTGATCATGCTACTGTTTAGGTCCATACTTCAAGCCTCTCGCCTATCTCGGAACATCTAAGCATGCGACTAGGCAATTCTTCTTTCCCAATTGCGATCACGGAGGCCCAAGGTTTGGACATCCCGTCGTTTCCTGATCCTGATAATGCTTCTACGCCTTCGTCTCCGCGCACGCCATTGAACCCATCTATCGTTTCTTGCCAGAACAAAGATGCTACACCGCGGTTGTTTCTTAATGACCTTTTCGATCCAATTGGGCCGGTTATTAAAGACTTAGGCCTGCCATCTAATAATCAGGTAGGTGAATCCACAACAAATCAGCCAAACCTATACATGAACAAGCTCCCTCCTCTCAACGTGATTCTGCCATGCACGTTACCCATCCTAGTGCCCTTTTCTCATTCGCAAACTCTTGCGCAAACCTCATCATAGCCTCCGTTACGTCACTTTTCGACGTCGTCTGCCCAAAGTCTCATCATATATCAGTAGTTATCAGCCATTCAAGCTCTTCACCTACTCATTCAGTGGACGCAGCTTAGGAACTTTGCAAGATGGTAGGTGCTAGGGTTGTTGGGTCGGAGTCTGCCATAATTGAAAAGTTTCGGGGTTTCCGAAGCTGAAGGACATTCTTAATTCTCAAGTCTGCGCCATCATCTCGTGATGTGTTTCTTGGAACATCAGAGGTGTCTTGCCGCATCACAAAAGGGACCGTCCATGGTCCATTATTCGTGTAGCTACCTCACTTTTATATCTTAGAAAAGTGATTTTAATCCGAATTCGAGTCACATAAACTCTCTTGAATCTAAACAAAACTGAGTAAGTCCTTTCAATTTCAAGATTAATTCGATTCTATGTGACCACTGCTAAGTAATTAACATGCCTTCTTGCTTATCTAGCTATGAGCATCGACTAGCATATATTTAAAATCCAATTATTTAAGAGAAACAATTGGGATGTTATTTAAATTCTAAAGTAGAGTATGTGGAGTACACACAAGACAAGACATTAATCAAAGTCCGTACTGTTTTAGAGCACGAGATGTTTAGTTTTTTCTAATTAACTAATTAATTAAAACAAATTGTAGAAAAGGTCCATTAAACAAATCAACTTGCCAATCCCAACACAACAAGAGGGCCTCAAAGCTAGAGAAAGGACATCTTTGTCATTTTGTTAATATATATTAGTATTGCATATCAAGTGGTTCTCTTATTAGCTCTTAGCAATGTCTTAAAAATTATATTGGCGGTATATCCAAAATGTTGATCATGTTATCAATTCAGCCGGTATGGATATTTGGTAGTACGTCACAAATTTAAGATGTTAAAAAATAGAACAATAAAAATGAATTTTCGATCGGTATTGTTGATGAGTTTGATTGATGTCCTACTTACAATAACGGTTGAAACAATTCATTAGTTTTTTTTATTTGATTTGTACAACCGTACATTTAAATTAAAGAAATTGTAAGGTGTAAAAACAAGATGTTCAATTCACCACTCTCTCTAAAAGAGTCTTTTTACATGTGATTACATGTTGGTTAGTGTAATTGGTTCACTTAATTAAGCACTTTTAATCTTTAATTCTTTCTGATTCCTCTTAACATCAACATTCTACTTAACTAATGAGTAAAATGATGTTATTGGAAATAAATATTATGATGCATGAATTTTTTGGTTTAGGTTAGAAATGAGTTAGTCAATTAA
>JAYMTA010003731.1:0-13730 GCA_036897625.1 Pelargonium cotyledonis | reverse complement strand
GAACTGTATTCTCTCCCAACAGTTGATGGGATATACTTTTTCATTTAGAATTTCTTTGAAAATCTCATTCCCCATTTGTGCCTGTGATCTGTTAGTCATTCCTTGATTTGCATTTATATTAGCCCTTCTGTTGGTGTAGGAAGAGTTAATCCATAATTTTATTGCTTCAATATGCTATACTCTGTTATTATGGACGTAATCTCATGGTTCATTTGTATACTTCGATAATATGCTCACTTCTTTTCTGGTAGGTTGAAGAGATTCCAGATGGCTTTCCTTTTGAAATTCAAGATAATCATGGAGTGCAAACCGTAACATTGACAAGAGAGTATCAAGGTCAAACCATAAAGGTTGAAGTTCACATGCCAGATCTTGTCAGCGGTGAAAATGACAATGACAATGAGGATGAGGATGATGAGAGGATGAACCAATCTAGCATTCCCTTGGTTGTAACTATCTCCAAGGCCGGAAAGCCCTCATTAGAGTTTACCTGTACCGCATTTGCTGATGAGATTTCAATAGATAGCTTGGCAGTTAGGAGTTCCGAAGACAGCGGGGATCAACTAGCCTATGAGGGACCCGACTTCCAGTAAGCTTTCTTGAATTCATGACTTACATATTAGTAATTTAACTTTAAAGTTTGATATGTTCTTGAATAGAGTTACGAGCCTTGTGCGTTTGTATTTGTCCCAGTGATTTGGATGAGATCCTGCAGAAGTCTCTCCACAAGTATTTGGAGATAAGAGGAATTAAGCCGAGTATGACTAACTTCTTGCACGAGTACATGATCAACAAAGACAGCAGAGAATACTTGATGTGGCTGAAGAACCTTAAGAGCTTCATTGCAGCATAACTTGTTTTTGCACAATGTTTTGGCATGAGAGATTGCATTTCTACATGTTTACTGAGAGGTGTCATTAAGTTGACTACTTTGTTATATTCAGAGGGTACTTGCTTGGACGCGTAATTGATGCTTTAATGTTCATGTTTTGATGTCTTTGGTGTTTTAGTTGCATGATATTAGTTGCACATTTTTCTGATATGATTTTGAGTAATCATACAAAGTTATGTTTTCATCTAAATCATAATTTGAAGGAATAAGGTTCAAAACGGTCCATGTACTATCCATATTGCTCAAGTTGAAAAAGGTTTTGAATTATTTCATTCTCTGTCAAGCTGATGTGGCTTATGTTGCATTTACAAAAAAAATAAATTAAAAATATATTTTAAAGGACAAGTGTCATTGATTGATTGGATTTTATATTATTTTATCATATAATGTAAATTTACAATTTTACCCTTTCAATTTCCCACTTGATTTACTTTAGCCATCTCTTTCATCATTGCTTCATAACCGGTGAGTTTTTTAGTATCGGCCTCGAACCCAAGACTTCAAAGTAGGACTTTCTTCTGCTTGCAATCACACCTTAAAGAATCTATATGTTAAACTTGGTGATGTGGCATTAGAAGCTATCGCACCACCAAATTTAACAATTTGGTAGTCTCTCCTTACTTCTAGCTATAAGACCCTTTCACATACCATTAGTTAAAAAAAAAAAATCCTATCAATTAATAATAATTTCTAATACCATTATCTATGACAATAGGTATTATATATCTACTAATACAATAGATAATGGCTTTAACTAATAGCGGGAGAAGTAACGATCATAAACTTCTCTTTATACTTGCCTTTTCATGCTTTCCCTTATCAAAAATTTCATAACCGACGGGGTTGTCGATGAAGAAATTCAAGATAGTGGTGATTCTTGAGATATTGCCAGTTAGAGATCGCCAAAAACATTGCATCTACTTAATGGAAATTATAATACTTCAGTTTACTTATCATAATTGATGGTATTGTTTCGGATTTTGATGATGTACCTGACCAGTTGCATTGATATAGGGCGTCAAAGAAGCTTTTTCCTGCAAGTATTTTCATTCACATTAATCATAATATATGCATTAGGCCATCATTTATGGTAGAAAACAACATAAAGAAATTAGCTTCTAAGCATTTGTAATCACTAGTAGGTCTTGATACTGGGCATTAACATGACAAGTGATCATACTGAAAACTGTAAAGCTAGATGTGTTTAAGAATATGATCCCAACCTATCTTTCATACAAATATGAAATACTCCCTCCGTCCCAAAATGAGTGTCTTGTTTCAATTTCATTTTTGTCCCAAAATGAGTGTCTTGTTTCATTTTCTAGTAAGTTAGTTATGCATGAATTGTCAATCATACTCTTATAAAAAGCTAGTTAGAATCTCTCATCACATAATCATAAGGATACAATAGTAAACATACTACAATAACTAACTTCTCCTTAATTTTTCTCAAAATAGAAAAGAGGACAATCATTTTGGGACGGCGAGAGTAGCAAATTATGACCAATTTATTCTATTTATATTTGTAAGATAGTTTTCACCAAAATCTTCGGTTATTTTGTGATATAAGAATCTCATTAAACTTGTATAATTTGTGATGATATTATCTGAATTTGACTTTACTTTTAATCGTCTTTTTTATTACGGAAATGTGCACCAATTTTTCATTTGTTTTGTACACATTAATCATACAGTTTTCAGTTTGTGTTTTCGTTGACATTATTAAAATTTGATTGAAGGGTGACAAATGATGTACGATGAGAATGTGGCACCAAGTTTTCATAAATAAGTAATCCATATATAAAATGACATACTTACCTTACTTATGTCGTGTATGGTTTATATTTCTTTTTTTCTAATTAAATATTGTTTATTTTCTAAAAGTGGTGCATGAAAATATGAGGTAGATACATCAATTTAATCTCTCTCTCATACACATCTACGTAGTTTTATTCTTCTTATTATAAAAAATAGCATTTGTCTTAATAATAAAAAAGTAAAAATAGCATTTTCTACATAGTTTGCAACACCATTTTAGTACACAAATTAGCATTCTTCTTATATTTATATAGAGAAAAAAAGTCTCAATCATGAGTTATTTGTACGTACTCTCATTTTTTTTTACCGAGAATGAAGTACTTTTATTAAAAGAAAAGAAACGAAATAACATAATGAAGACGAGGAAACAAAATAAGAGACAACTAAAAATAGAAAAACGACTAAACTAAGACCAAACTATATCTAGAAAAGAACTCAATAAATCAAACTAGGAGCATTAGGCAAGCCTATTTTCCCTCCGATCCGCCCAACCAATGTCGAACTATGTCGGACTTTCTCCAAACCATGATGAATAATTAGACCACCTGCTATTAGTCGACCTCTTAACTGGATTCTACCTCGCAGGCCACCGTCACAACCTTCCACATCTACTCCTTGCGAACTTGGACCCTCAAATTCGCTCCCTAACCGCTTTTGGCCCAGTCCCACCAACCGACCAGATTTATTTAAATAGTAAACGAATAATTATTTACCTTTATTGACATATAAATGGCTACACAAGTATAGTAATGTTTTTCTTAAAAGTAAAGTATAAATTTATTAATTTAATAATAAATGTTCAACTTTATAATTTATGCTTTAAAGTGTTGCTCAAAATGATATATAATTAAATATTTTTGTATTAGTTTTAATAAATTTCAATTATATTTGTATTGTATATAACCAACGTTATTAAATAACTTGTGCATTGCACATGCTCTTTGACTAGTGATATGTTATACTTGGTGCATAATTCCTCTCTTATAAACACGTGCAGTAACAAATTCAAGGTACTAACTTATTCTAATGATACTCTCGATAATTTACATTTATATATTAAGACAAATTTGCTACTTAAACATGTTACTTATTTTGGATGAAGAGTGTTATAATTGAATTACAAATTTTTTAAACGTTGTTTTTTTGTAATAAGAGAATATCTTTAAATTGAAATGAAAAATTCAAAATCAACGGCAACTCGAGTCCCCAACTAAACTAGAACGCGTTCAATTCGTAAAAGTTAACTGATGAAAAAAGTCAAGACACTAGTTTTGATGATTTTTTTATTTGAAAAAAAAAACTAAATACTCATGTGATGAAATCAGTAGTAAATATTTGTTGCATGTAATCTTCTCTTTAAAAATAGTTCCTAACTAAATAATCAAATAATTCTTCACCTTTTCATAATACTTATAATTTGATTTAATAAAAGTAAGAGTAAAATGTATATTAGTTGATTGGTAAAATTTTATATCAGTCGCTGCCATGTCAGTCTGTGATTGGATGCAGCAGAAAATATCTGAACCCTAAACCCTCTTTCCTTTAAACCCAGCTCTTCTGTAAAGTCCTTAAACCCTATTTCCCATTTCATACAGAGAAGAGACAAAAATGGCTTTCTCTGCAATTCTTCGCAAATCGGCCTCGTCCTATGTTCCTCTTGCGAGCCGAATCGTCCGAGTCCAGCGAAATTACCACTGTGCGCTCTTCGCTGTTCTCAATCGCCACACCAACACCCCACAAAAGCCCTCTCTAAACTCTTTTGTGCCTGTCCGTAACTACTCTCTGGACAAGGCTGACGAAACTGTTCTCGCGATCATTGGTTGGAAGATAAAGCGTGCTGAGAGTTTGAAGTTTGACTATGAAGAAGTGGTGAGTTTTTACTGTTTTTTTGTTTGTTTGTTTGTTTGTTTGTGGGTGCTGATCTGCTAAGCAATTTTTGTTCTTCTGATAAACTTCATGTCTACTGTTCATTGTTTGGGTTCTGTAGAGTTCTGGGTTTCTTGTTTTCCTGGTATTTGATTGAAAAGATAGAAACTTTGCTACTATATTTGTTAACTGAGAAAAGGTTCTTAATGGTTGGAATTTTGTGTATTCAACTTTGATCTAGTTCAGTGTTACAAGGCATGGTTGGTTGGTGCACAATCCTTCCAGTTTCGACTTTCGAGCCATGCAGGGATCATTTTCATCGTACTTGTAATAAAGATTTAAGTACACTGAAATCAAATTGAATTAGTTCTACTACTTAAATTTGTTTTGGTATGAAGAGAAGAGTTGTAAATTTAGCGTTGGAGCTTGCGTTTGGTCTTCAAATCCAAAGATATGGATGTGTTGTTGTTCGTAATCCATAATGGGAATTGTTTTTTCTTTCAACCGTTGATGGGATATACTTTTTATTTTTATGAAAATGTCATTCCCCATTTCTGTTTCTATGATCTGTTGCTTGATTTGCAATTATATTAACCCTTCTGTTGGTGCGGGAAGTGTTAAATCGTTATGTTATTGCTTCAATATGCTATACTCTGTGATTATGGACAGGTTCATTTGTACTGCATAGTGCTTTGTTAATATACTCACTTATTTTCTGGTAGGAGGAAGAGATTCCAGATGGCTTCCCTTTTGAAATTCAAGATATTCCTGGAGTGAAAACCATAACATTGACAAGAGAGTATCAAGGTCAAACCATAAAAGTTGAAGTTCACATGCCAAAAGCTGTCAGCAGTGAAACTGAAAATATTGATGAAAACAGTGAGAATATGTATGAGCGTTCCGACTGATGTACTTGCATTGGTTTGGTTGTAACCATCTCCAAGGCCGGAAAGCCCTCATTAGAGTTTACCTGTAACTTATTTACTAAAAAGTTTTCAATAGATAGCTTTGCTGTCAAGAATTCCGAAGACAGCGGGGATCAACTAGCCTATGAGGGACCCGACTTCCAGTAAGCTTTCTTGAATTCATGACTTACATATTAGTAATTTAACTTCAAAGTTTTATATGTTCTTGAATAGTTACGAGACTTATACTTTGTCTTTATCTCAGTGATTTTGATGAGATCATGCAGAAGTCTTTACACAAGTATTTGGAGGTAAGAGGAATTAAGCCGAACATATTCAACTACTTGTACGAGTACATGTTCAACAAAGACAAAAAAAATTACTTGATGTGGCTGAAGAACCTTGAGGGCATCATTGCGGCATAACCTTTTCTTGCACAATGTTTTGGCGAGAAAGATTGCATTTCTACTCGTTTAGTGAGAGGGGTATTCACCGAAAACACCCTTGTATTTGACACATATTGCAACATATTATCCTTAACTTTGTTTTGTAACTTTTAGCTATTATGGTTGCGTTTGATTGCAGTGATATAAGAGTGAATTGGATTTCGAAATCCATCGGACTATCTATTCCAACGTTTGATGACAACGGTAGATTTGATTTCGATACCCATTATGTTGTTTTTATCCAACATATGATGGATAAAATAATCCAATGGCCCCCCTTGGATTACGATGGATTAGATATTGAAGTATATTTTTCATTCCCAAAATACCCCTAACTAATTTAAAATTTTTTTTTCTCTTTGTGCCAACTATGATTAATTTAAATAATAACAAAAGTTTATAAAAAAATTATTTCGTTCGTGTTCGAGTTTGGAATGAAGTCGACTAAAACCCAAAAATTAAACTAAAAAATTAGTTTGAATCGAATCGAATAGTTTTACATTTAAATTGGATCAAAAAAATAAAATAGATATTATTTGAAACATTTCGTGATCATATTGTTACTATTTTTAATTTTTTTTTATGATCTTACTTTGTTACTTAATTATTATTTATTTTGAAAGTTTGTTCATGTGTTGGAGTAAGAACTATAAGTTCGAGCTGAGTTCATATTTGTTAATAATTATTTCGAGACGTTATTGTGTGAAACATGAATTTTTTCGATTCAAATATTTTTCGAACCAAATGGTTCGTCACCAATTAGTCTAATATGTAAATGCATGAAAAATATGTTAAGATATTAATCGAGGGTAATTTGGTAAAAATCAATAAAATCATATGAAATCCGATTTACTATCAGTTCATACATCAAACGTTGGAATGCATAACTGCTTATCCATTGGATTTCTAATCTGTCGTAATCCATCATAGTTATCCAATCCTTAGCAATCCAATTCAGATGATCAAACGCAGCCTAATTGTCATAGCTCCAATAGAATTTTTATTAAAAGTGCTCCCATTTGTTGAGCTGAGTCTATCAAATATAGTTCTCATACCTTTGTTTGAACTCTTGTCGTTGATTTAAATTTGAAGTGCACATACTTCTTTCTGATCAACTTGTAACATTCTTCGTTTAAGTTGAATGACCAATTTTGGCAATGGGTTATAAATTATAATCTTAATATGTAAATACTTCTCTCTAATCAACTTGAAAGATTCTTTGTTTAAGTTGAATGACCAGATCTGGGAATGGGTTACAGTATTAATACGATTCTTCAAAATAAAAAGAAGGTGATTGTTTGTTGTTAAATAAACATTGAAGCAAAACAACAATAAATTATCAGTTTTGTGCATGATAAATAAATATTATCTTTTATGTTAGGCTTCTCACTCCTCCTGGAACTCCTCTTTTTCCTTCATCGGATGGAAACGAGTCTCAACCAACTACAGTGGCTCCAAGAAGCAGATCTGTAGTTAGATCAACCACTACAACTAAGACTTCAAGGGTATGTGTTTCTTTTTGTCTTTCTCATTTAGCTGCGTTCGGTACCCTAATTTGGATTCTTAATTGTTTGCTGCTTCTTTTCTTTTTTTTTTTTTTTTGGTTTTTGAATTATGTTGCATAAATTTTCATGGACTCAAATTTCAAAATTAGCCACTGTTAATTGTTTGCGTCTCATTTTATCTTGTTGTTTCAGCTTTCAGTTTCACATTCTGAGAGCAACCACTCTGCAAGACCAGCTAGAAGTAGTTCAGTAACTCGACCCTCCATTTCTACTTCACAATACTCATATTCCTCGAACAGATCCTCCTCAATCCTAAACACGAGCTCTGCTTCAGTGTCATCTTACATAAGGCCGTCCTCCCCCATTACCCGCTCCCCGTCTACAGCAAGACCTTCCACTCCATCTTCCCGCCCAATATCATCACGATCTTCAACTCCTTCAAGAGCCCGCCCAGCCCCCTCCACCTCTTCAGTTGACAGACCTCGAGCACCCTCAAGGCCTTCCACTCCAAGCTCTAGACCACAAATACCTGCAAACTTACATTCCCCAGCTGCTAGATCCAGTTCTCGTCCATCAACTCCCACTCGTCGGAATTCAGCACCTTCTCTGTCTGCAGCATCGGTTCCTTCACCTTCAGCTACGCGTGTACCTTCAAATGGGCGAATTTCTGCGCCAACATCTCGACCAAGCTCCCCTAGCCCACGAGTACGGCCTCCCCAGCAGCCAATTGTTCCCCCTGATTTTTCTCTTGACATCCCACCCAACCTTAGAACAACTTTGCCAGACAGGCCAATTTCTGCTGGTAGATCTCGACCAGGTGCTGCACTCACTTCCAGGGGAAACCCAGAACCGACAGGCCCTGTGAATGTACCTAGAAGGCAACCATCACCAATAGCCACTAGGGGAAGACTCGCAGAACTTTCTGGGAGGAGCCGTGTACATGGCAATGGTTATGTCGCTGATGTTCCTGAGCTTCGCAAGGCTTCACATAACCCAGAGTTATCAATGCGCAAACCTGCTAGGACTTCTACAACCGCCCCAGATAGCACAGGGTTTGGGAGGACTATCTCAAAGAAATCGCTGGATATGGCTATTAGGCATATGGTATGGATACTCACCATATTTTGATAAAAGATGTTGTAGGTTCTGGTTTTAAGTATATATGTTTTACCATCAAAGGCGTTAAATTTGAAATCTACTATCATCGGAAGCTTTCGTGTGATGCTCTAGAAAATCATTTCCTTGATTTCCTTAAAAGTTTGCTAGAACTCTTACTAGGTCTCACTACCACCCATTGAATTTCATCCAAATAGCATTTCCAACATGAACATGGCATATCACCAGTTTTCTGTCAACATATGATGTCATTACTATCACATGAATAGCTGTCACATATTACCAAAATACTTATGTGCCACATCCTTTCTCTGGTTATTTATCCCAATATTGATTTGTGGCCTCACTTAATTGTGTTATTGCTTAGGCATCAGAACAATCATCATTGTCGTCATCGTTTTTGTTATAGAACTCTTTGTGAAACCACTTCAAAATCTGCATATCCAGTCAATGTAGGAGGAAAACAATAGTTGTTTGTCATTTAAAAATTGCCGGTGAAAGTAATCATATTTATGATTGTAATGTTAGTAGCAAATGCGAGAGTGATTTTTGTTCCCACGTCTAGTTTTAGATGTTGATTCAAATTATTGTCCATTCTACTTATTTTAGAGATGACCACACACTGCATTTTAGTATCTTAGGTTATTGTTGAAATATGTTCCTCACATTGTCCTCAGGAGAGTCTGATCAAGTTAATCAAATTCTAATTATTTATCTATGATGATACAGGATATACGAAACGGGACAGGTAGCAATCGGCCAATATCAAGCACTAACCTGTTCCCCCAAAGCATACGATCTGCCATTCCAAAAACTCAATCAGCCCGCACTTCAAGTTCCTCGGCATCATCCGTTGCCTCCAATGGAAGTCACCAAACAAGCAGCAACGGAATGACAACAGAGAATTGGAACTATATCAGTAGAAATATTACAGAAAATGGAAGTAGAGCAGACGACAGACGCGTGTCCTCGAGACTAACTGAAGTGGACATATACGAGAGTTCCCGATACGACGCCATATTGCTCAAAGAGGACCTCAAGAACACAAACTGGCTGCACAGTATTGATGATAAATCTGACCAAGGATCCATCTTTGATCACGGATTCGAGCCTCTCCCCGAACCTTTCGGACACTTATAACCTTATGAGGAGAGGGAGTCTTCTTATGTCATTTATTTATTTTTAGACATTACATTCTTAAAATTATTTGGTTATGCAAATTGCAGAGAATGGAATGTGCCGAGTGAAAAAGGAAAAGAAAAAAAAGAATGTGAACCTATCCAACTTATTTTTTTGTACTGAAAACAGGAAGAGCTTGAGGCTGTTTGGGTGTTTTCTACAGAGAATAATGTGGTAGCTTCTTAATTTGTTGGTATATGCAGATATAATTGTAAAATGATGTACAATAGTGCACTAAATGGTAAATTGCTTGAAGTCACGAGCTAGTTACTTAAATGTGGAATGGTCCAGCTGATCCAGCCTGTATGCGTCTTGGAAAGAAGAAAATTTAATGTGCTGTGTGTACGCAAAAACTATGAAACCACAGGATCACAAGAAAAAACGGTTGTGTGAACAAACGGTAAATACTAAATAAATAGCTCTCCACCGACTATAGGATAGGTAGGCGGTACGGTGAACCAAACTTGAGGGCTAAGGGCCATGTATTATTGTTGAGCAACAGTCTCTTGAGTCAATGTGAACCATTTGATGGTGGTTTCAACTTTCAACTACTTGTGCATTAGTGTGTGATTTAATGCTCTTTGTACAAACAACAATGTTATTGCCATTCTAAAGCGTATTGTTACCGACTGAGATATATGTCGTTTGTGGTTGGTTTTTGTCATGTGGTATACTCTAGGATCCCGTTTCCCTAATTTGTGTTTGACGTTTGTGGATAAGATTGACCGCTCCCTATGCATGCAAGAGTTTGTAGTGTTGGAAGGGATATGAGCTCAAGCGTGGTTGCCACAATTCATGGGGGAACTAATGTAGAATCAAGTGTTGGGTGCTACGTTAGGGTGAGCGTTAATTGAGACATGCCTTTTAGGAAGGTTCAAGGGAGCGGATAATGGTGTTGCTCAGTGGCGTGACCTATAGGATGAAGTGTAGATCCAACATGCAAATTTCTTAGTTTGCGATAGAGGGCTACATGAAGGTATTTGACAACGACTTTGCACATGCGTGGGAGTGGCTGATGCAAAGAAGCGAGCGATGCGAGTACAAGTATGTGGCAAGGGTTGCAAAATGAGTGGGGGAGAATGCTATAAGCTAAAAGAATATCTTTTCTAGACGCTTTACGAGTGATGTTCTTACCCGACATACTCCAATATTTATTATCAGGGCATTGGTCAATGCATATTTTCAAAATACACATATAAACTCGGTACGTTGGTCAATTCTCTAGTTCCTTAACAATAGACATGCTTATCCAGCAATTGATACTGATCAACTGTTTTCATAGGTTTGATCCAAGATTGGGACAATTGAAGCTAGCTAGTACAAGTAGTAGCAAATATAATGAAGCCGCTAAAGTAACGGTTATTTTACACCAAATAAAGAAGTAACGGTCATTAGTATTTAATAGTAAAGTAAATTATAGAATCACCTAGTGATCTAATTAGCTGTAGCTGCAATTGATTCACTGTTGACAGCAAGTAGTAAGGAATGAAGATTTATAATTAGGACCACTACTACAATAGCTCTACGACCTCCAACTCTATTACTATGAAATCAATGAAAGCTACTCTTTTGTTGCCTTTCTTGTCTACACTACTTCCCCATTAAATGTTTTGTCTCATTCCGTAAGGGGTTAGTTATTTGACTGTGTGGTGAGTTCAACTATCTCTTACAAAATAGTGGTTTTAAAAATAGACAGACTTAACAAATTGGATGGTTGCATGACTATGTAAGGAAATTTTCTCTCGATTTTATTTGTTTTAATCTTCTGTTGTACCCGCCTCCAAAAAGTTGTTAATTATTTTTTCAGATGACTGTAAGGATATTATCAACTTTGTTTCTCTTGACTCGAGGGGACAATTATGATATCTTCTTTTCGATGAAAAAAGAACTAGTTGTAGACACGTAATCTAATTGTTCCTAACCATGGGCACCCTTATTATTGACATTGTTTTGCGCGTCGTTGTTACATTTTACCGAGCAAGCTTAACAGTATTGCCACTTGATCTAGTTGTTTCTGGAGTGCAAAATCATGTTCAATGTTTACTTTTGCTCCCGCCAGAGGGTGAAATTTCGTGCTCCATTGAAATTGTTGTTTTATCATTTAGGTCTCGACTACGAATTAGTTAAGAATCAACTATATTTTTGCAAAGTATGGATAAACCTAGATATATAATGACTTTTTAATGCCACGTGGTTGGTTCATTTGGCCGTTGGTACTATTTTTTGTTGGAGAAGAGCACATGCATGACAAATGCATCATTTCTATTTTCATTTTCACTTCCTTTTCACCTAATTTTTGTACCCAAAACAGTGAGGAAGAGAAAAAATTGAAGATGAGGTAGTCCTAGATCTTGACCAGTAGTCTTCTTCATGTTCATGTAGACGTATGAAAAGTGGCACTCCACATGATAAATGCAACCACTTTCATGTTCCAATCTCATAATTTTTTTTTTGTTTGTTTTTTCAACTTAAAATAGATCTAATTTGTTCAATTAACTTTTAAATCGGATTAAAAAAATTCATACATATTTTATTCTAAATTATATATAAAAAAACAAACTGGTCTAACTATTTGTACAAAAAAAATCTAATTCAAAATCGAAATCCTCTAAAAAAAACTTGCGATTTGTTCCATAAAATTCTATCATAAATCTGTGAATTTCAATCACAAAACGTAGTTTGTAACATAACTGTAACAAAATATTTGTGTCATTATTTAGGTTGTGACAGAAATTTTCGTTCCAAATGTTTGTCTATGACAAAAAATTTTGTTATTAATGTGTATCTGCGACAAAAAATATAATTTATGCCGCAATTTGTGACGGAACTATGACTAAAAGGTTTTTCTCACAAATTTTTGTCACAATTTGCAACTTTTTTGATATAACAAATATTGACGTATCTATGTCCACTTACTAATATTACGTGTAATGTTATGCAAATATTATATCCAATTGCACGTAGTAGTGATAGGATTAACTAATTTGAAAGACAACCCAACAACTCCTTTGTTTAGCAATTCCTCAAACGTTCCTTCATGTGCTTCAATTATCAAGATTCTTCTTCTACAAGACTTCAACATCCAAAAAACAATGTCATTTTTTAATTTCTGTAAAGAGACCAACCATTTTGTTGTATTTAAATTGTTGAAGAATGAAAATATTAATGATGAGGTGTGGGTATTGGCAAGCAAGAGTGATGTTGAAGTGGGGCATGCATGAATTAATATGATGACCAACAAGGACAAAACCTCTCTCTCTCTCTCTCACACACTCCATCTCTATTTATTACTTTACACCATCATCCCCTTCTGTCACTCTCTGCCATCCAATTTCCAAAGATTTCCCTCTTTCTTAAACACTCGGTGCCACGTGTCGGCCGTTTGCGATGGACATGTCATCAGTGAGATGGCGGGTTATGCTAACGGAGTTGACAATTCGTACGTGTGCTACGTTTATGTCGTATTAAATTTCATTATGGGTCTTCAACTATATATTTAAGGTTTTAAATGAGTCGATATTTTACTGTGTGTTGAAGGTTGATTGTATGTTGAATAACTCAACACGTTTAGTAATTAATGATACTCCGACACGATCACAACACGTTTAACAAGATACTAAATGAACCGTGCTGACACAAGCACAACCCAACTCATTTTGAACGAGGACCGACACATTGGACACATTATTAGTATTGATTCGCAATATTATACCCTTAAATGTGCATGTTAGACATGTCACAACTCGACTACTTAATCATGTGCATGTTTTTGTAGGCCTAATACGATTACAAAGTGAGTGAACCCAAATACACTAACATCCAGGGGCGGCTCAACACATTCGGGGCCTTAAGCGAAGTTTTTAAATGAAGCTTATTTTTGGGGTGAATAAATGAGGCATTAATTCTTAAAATTACAACACTAATTTTTTTATATAGAAAAACCACCTTAGTTGGTGGGGGGTTTGTCGTTGACTCTTACCCGTTTTATTAAAAATACAAAACG
>JAYMTA010003730.1:0-13731 GCA_036897625.1 Pelargonium cotyledonis | reverse complement strand
ATTTTTTTTGCTCTTTTTTAAATTTTTTTTCAAAAACACTTAAGGGTCTGTTTGGTAGTTCTTTTTTATTTAGTGAGAGGATATTTTGGTCTTTTTGACCCATCAGACGGAAAATTGGATGGAAAAATGGATTGTAATAATGCAGTATAGTTCAGGGGTGGTAAAAGTTACATCATGATCTTTAGGGGAGGTATGTTTAATAAGTCTATCTAAGAGGAGAGGTATGCGTAATTATCCCTAAAAAGTATCACGAAATGAAGAGGAAAGACAATGTTAGCTTTACTTGAAATGAGTTGTGTGTGCGCGCGCGCATGAAATTATCATGACTCTGGGATTTGAAGCCAAACTAGAATCACTTTTTTTTGCCCCATTGTAGTAACTATTTTCTCCCGTAATCTTATGTTGTCTAGTGTCTAAAATCCATATTTTTACTACTATACCACTTAGCGTTCAGGAACAACTCCTCAAAGCTCATCACTTACAAAGAAAGATGCTAGACCCAATGACACACCTACAACAGTTTGCAATAGACAGTTAATAATACCTTTTCCATGACAAAGCAAAATGGGAAGTGATACAGCACGCCTTGCAGCTTCATCAACTCCTATTTTGTTACACAAGGTCCTGGAAAAGAATATAATTTATCATTTAAGACAACAAATCGCGTTACAAGAAGAGAATAAAAAGTTGCAGATAGTATGAAACGAACTTTGAGCAAGGAAGCCAGCCACTGAGTCCAACAGCTGCCCTTAAATTGGCTGGGTATGGATTGCCGTTCCCATATTTTCCTAAAGCAAAGCAAGTTGCAGAGAATAGAGAAGTTGCTGCACCCATGCTGAAGCCTCCAATACCAAGTTTGACTGAAACAGAACATGGAAGGATCTCAACTGAAACTAGAAATAGGCGTTATTCTCTAAATAAACAAAACAAACACTCCCACTGTCCCGCAATGAGTCCATTTTCTCTCAAATTTCTTTTTTAGGAGGTTAGTTATGCATATATTACCAACAATATTCGTAAGATATATTAGCTAGAACCCCATGTGTTATTTACAACAAGAGTGCAAGGGGGTGTAAGAGGGAAAATCTAACTCTTAACTTATCCTTAATTTCTACAAAAATAAACTCATTTTGGGATGAAGTGTGTACTTAATTAGCATTAACCTGTTCATTGTGTTTCTCATAGCATTTGCAAATGCATAATCTATTGAGATTGCCTTGGAACTAACAACAGATATATCCCTACTACCGATACCATAAAAAGGGAGGTGAAACTAACTAAATAACCTTCAAAATGTGATATTAAATATGTAACACTTAAACTGTGTGAACATGGGATTTTGCATAGGTGCCCATCACAAAATTTCTTTAGGGAATAAGAATCCTTGCTTGATCAGTTCACAGTATGCAATTCATCAGAAACCTGTATGAGATGCAAACTCATGCTTATTTCTATGACATCATGCTCCATTGAATTTCCAAGAAACAGCTACATGAAGTTATATAAATGGTGTAACAACAAGAAAGAGATTGAAAATCAGAAGTAAAATAACAGCTGTTTCAAATGAATATGCAACCAGCAATTAAATGGAACATTTCATCATTGTTTCAAACATCTTGAATCCGTATATTTAAAATTTATGAATGATAAGTTGATGACCATATTTAAGCACTACCGCGGAAGAAAACATACTATCAGCGGGCTCCGTCGACAGCAAATTCGCAACATGGGCTGCTGAAGCATCCAAACCCTCTATATCATCAGGAGCATCTTCTGAAAGGTCTCCCACGTCAAACCCTGAATGCAAAACATTACAAGACGATTTTGATTAATCTTAGAAACAGAAGAACATTGGTTCTAACCATGACTACATTGAATTATGAAATGCCAACACTTTATTTCATACAAGTTTTTCAGAATACTAGTACAATTGTGATACAATATTTAGGAAAAATAATATGGTTTCTCAAAGTAATATACTTACAAGCAGTGGAAGGGAAGCCACCAAATATAGTTACTGGTTGAGTAGGAGCAGTGGGGCATATCCATTTAATCTGAAGCATCACATAGCCATGTCAATTTATTAAGTTGAAAACATAATTCATTTTCTGATGAACATATAGTAGAGTAATAGTCTGTGTTAGTGGTCCCTAATAATAGTATAAAATATTAATCCTTACATTAGGGAGAGGGAGGGTCTCCAGGAGCTGGGACCAGCTGCCAACAAAATCAAAGGAAAAAAAAATAGTTAGTTTGCATACTAATAAGGATGTCTTTAATATTACTTGAAATTGAGTTGACACTCTGTTTCTTTTCCCTTTTCATCCCTTCTTTTGCCTTGACTCTTAAGGTTGTAAATGTGTTACATCTTACATATGGGTCTCCAAACGTCTTGGATTTTTCAAGTTAAAACACCACAAAAGAAAAAAACAACCAAAAATAGGCCGCCCCTCGAGCCATTATCACCAAGACCATGCAGCCATACTACAGTGGCTTGGTGTTTGCCTTTGGGTCTCACCACATATGTCCTCCCAAACTCAAATGCCCTTCTAGCAGTTCTGCCACCTGAAATGGAATTGCAACACGAAAACACGGTTCAATGAAAAATACCAAGGCATAAGTAAATAAAATATATATTATGACATAATCAAGCATCCCCATAATCATCTATCCAAATCCTCTATTGGATAACCAAATGAACCAACTACTCAAAAGACGAAAGAAAAAAAAAACATGTGCTAACAACAAAAAGTCACCAACTTTTTTCCGAAATCAATTTTATCATATATCATCTAGATGGAATAAGGTCAATAATCTAACCTGAACTCATGGAAGGGCCAGTGAAGCTCATATTAGCCCCGTCAAATCACACTAACCAACACCTTTTGCAGGGACTGAAGAAAGCACAAGGCCTGCAATGAAAAAATAACTAAGTCTTCATTGATCAATAAATCAGCAGGTAAAGTTGACAACAACTTTGTTAACAGGCAACAACCTCTGAACCTCGTCAGGAAATAATCCCTTTTAATCTGAATAGAGGGTACTTTAGTCAGCAAGGAAGCTTAGCTGAATAGTTAGTTGATCATAAATATATACAACTACCTCAAATGGAAGTGTCATAATCACAGTAATAGATTGCTCATATCACAGAAACAGCTTTTCAAGTCGAATTAAGGTCCTAATCAAATGCTAATTGAGTTGAGAAGAAATAGCATTCATGCCCGTTCTTGTACCTAAGCTACAGACATTACCTGAAATCATCTGCGACAGTACTGATTTGAGATTCAAATAAATTTGAAACAGCAAATGGTTCTTGAAATTTGAAACTAGTTACATTGTAGCAAACAGTCCTAATTCGATAAAAATTCAATCTTTATCCACACATCACTAGAACAAAAACCCAAATGATAATCATAATTAAGGCATTAAGATTGACAAATACCACACACTCTCTGTACAGCTAAATATACGACGGAAATGTAAAAAAGTAACAAATAAAGAAGAATCAGAAAGTGGGTATTAGGGTTTTAGCAAGAATCGAACTAAAACCTGAGGTGTATAGACAAAAGTCCTCTCTTTTCTTCTTCCCCAACTTTCTCCCTCCGTTTGTCCTGTCGTCAATCCTCGTAAAGTCCACGATTATTCCGGATTTACCAGATTAATCGACTCTACTGTACGAAACACTCGTGCAATAATTTTGGACCGTTGAATCAGCGCCGTCGATGTGCGACGCGTGTCCTCATTTTGGCGCTGTTTTGCAACTATTTTTAAAACGAACTTATTAAATTCGCAAAAAATAGAAGACATAAAAATCCAACCTTTTTCTTCACTGTGCTCCGGCGAGAAATGGGCAGCTCGCTGACGGAAGCAGAGGTGATCTCCGATGGAGTTTGTGTATCGCAGATCCGTCTTCAAGAAGAGACACCACTTCAACGGAAAGGTGTCACTTTTTTGTTGTTTATGCATTTGGGTTCGTAAAAATGTATGCTTTAGCTCTGTTTGGCTCCTGGAAAATGTCTGTAGTTAATGCTACTTGCTTCATTTTCAAACCTGTTAACAGTTATGGAAGCACCTTCAGAAATTTTGGCTTTGGTTTGTTGAAACAGAGTGATTTGTGCTTGCTTCTTGTACTCCTTAATTTGGTGTGCTAAGTTTCTACCATGTATTTTGCATATGAGAGAGTGATTTGTGACTGAATAAGTTTATGTGGAAAAGACTGTTGGATGTTGGAACTGGGAGTTGCATTCTCGAAATTTGGTCAGCACAAGCTGGTTAAAGCAAATAACCTTCAAAATATGGTTGAACTGACTGAGGCCTCCATCTTTTGCGTTAGACATATGCATCAAAAAAATTCTGTAGAATTTGTGTATTAATTTGAATCTGACCTTGTAGAAATTGATTGATGGCATTTGACCTTAGAATCTGTGTTGATTCAGTAATATGCGCAAGTGATCACTAGTTTGAAGCCAACTGGTGTCATATAAACAGTCAAATCAATACCTCTCCAAGGATCACAAGTACTTGGAATGTCTCAACTCCTACCGATGATTGGTTTGCTTTTGGGAATGAGATAAAGCTTATAATGGTGTTGACTTGAGTCCTTTAATGAAATATACATGCAAGCAAAGCAAGAACATATGAATTTATTATATAGATAGTATCATTTCGATTCTGTTGCTTATATTTTATGAAAGTATATCCATCAGTTTAACATGATTCTTGTTCTTGGGTTTCCATTGTAATGGAGGTTGATTGCTAGTTCCTTGAAGTCAGGCTATCAATCAATGTAGAGCACACAAGGATCTGTTGCTTCAGTGGATGGTCTGATGTCAATATTTGGAGTAAGTTAAGCTGCAGCATTCTTTATTTTTGATGGCCTGCTAGGAATTGAGCACTTGCGTGCTAAACCAAGTGTAGCTCTTATTGGTTTTTGTTTATCAGGGAAGAGAGAAGGACCAGCTGAGGAAGCGAATATATGGCAGACATTGGGAACGTCTAGGAAGCAAAATTGACCACAAAGACCTTGCAGGGCCGGGAGTGCTAACAAGTAACAACATTGTAAGTGTAAATAGACCAGATTTGGTTTTGAACTCGATCCAAAACAACAATATCGAAGAACTTTGTCTGTTTGCTGTATCAATATTGATTTGTTTTGCAGTATAATGATTGCTTGCATGATGTCAAGAAATCTTGTGGTGGGATCATTATTTACTCATCTTCTTTGGCTTTCCAAGAAGTTGACATTCTGATATTAATTGAGTTAAAGTCTCCTGCGAAAAAGATTTAGATTTTCTGTTGGTAATAATGCATTATTGGGCAACTTGGAATAGTAGGCTTGTTTTGACTTGTTAATATTGTGCATATCACAAGGTTTTGACTTGTGGATACAGTCAAGCCAACAAGCCACCACCAGATTTGAGTCATTTTATACCTTACAAAAATGCTGGCAGGATTGCACAAACTTTTTCTGCAAGTCTTCAAATACATCATGTTATCCCCATGCATGTATAATATGATGTCTCAATTCACATGCTTTTCTTCGGTGTCTCCAGATCGAAGCTGCGTAAAGTTGAGCTCAATTGATCAGAACCCATTGACTTTTCATCTCAAAAGTCAAAGTATCTCCACCTTCTCAGGTACTCTCTCTATATATGCACTTGCAATTTGCACTTAGCAAGCAAAGAGCTTGTCCTTAACTTCAGGGTACAAACTCAATACAAAGCCAGACTTTCATACCACTTCTTGTCTCCTATAAAACCCGAAAAACCTAAGCCTTCTAATCACATCGCCAATTCCATTTGTGGTTATACAGAGTCAGATTGATCATATATATTGTGCCCAACGTCAACGATGCATCGATCAGCCAGCACTTCTAGAGCCTCAGACGAGTTCTTGGTGAGCTTGGCACCAGCTGCAGGATTTGTCTGTCCAGTTGTGAAAACCACAGCTCCTGATCATGAGGAAGTGTTGCCAATTTACCACACCAAATGTGATGCCAGCAAGAAGGAGATGATGAGCAAGTGGTCAGGGAATAAAACCATTCACCTTATTCCTCTGCTCTTGTTTCTTTGTGCTTTCACCCTCTGGGTCTCCTCTCATCCAGTACTATAATCTTCATGTATTCTGCTTCTTAATTTTGTTTTCTCCATCTTTCATCATATTTTCATATATGTAACTAACAAGTTATTGTCTCAAAATCATTCATGAATTAAATTGTTCAGAAATACATTATTAACATAATGCATAATGCTGAGTTTTTGGCCTGTTATGTCCCAAAACAATACAGTAGAGATTTGAGTTCTATAATATTGCAAATTTGTTGTGCTTTTTGCTTTGCTTGGATTAAAATAGATATGCTATTAAAAGAGCATTTGCATATCATAATCAATGTTAGTGGAAATCTCAAGAAAGGATAAGGCACTATCATTTCTCAAAATTATCAGTTTAGATATAATATGAGGACCACATTACACCCAATGGATCATGTTTTTTTGTTTATTTATTGTTTACTAATAAATCTATGGACTAACTTTGGAAATTACAATGCTAATTTTCAAAGTAAAGGACATAACCAATGAAGGAAACTTGAAATGTCCCAAGCCAACTATACACATTTCACATTCATTCAATTAATTAAAAATCAATATACCACGTCAATTAATATAATTTATTTTAATAAAATGACATTCTTTGATTAGTTTAAAATTTATAAAATTTTAATTTATATATAGTGTGGTGAACATTTGGACAGCTTGTGGTTGTTGACATGTGCAGTGATTCCCAAGAAAATATAAAGAAAAATAATGAGTAGTTACTTGTGAGTCATGCCAACTTATTCCAATGAAATGTCATTTTTAATTTTTTTTTTCTTTAATTTCCTTTCAATTATGTTATTTAATTTTAATTAAGAGTTGCTTCCAAGCTACACTTAGAAAAATAATGCAAAAGCGAAATGTGACCTTAATAAGAAATATTAGGAGAATATTTTGATTAATTACTGATTAGCACCTGAAAATCAATGCGTACGCTACAAAACAATAACGTTTTAATGAGAATTTGGTGTTAGCTTAATCACTTATTAATACTTGAAAATCTAATTTGGGCGTTAGATTAATAAGTCGTGAGTGTTAACACACGAACACAATCGACTCCTTTTATAATCTACAAAACAAAAGTTCTTCTATATGGAACTTTCAAATGACAAAATTACATTTTTGGAGTACTAGATTGATAAAATAAACGTACGGTTCATTTTTATTGTTACCTATTTATAGCAAACATTTGCTCATTTTATAGTTTTGCTCTTGCAATTATCGTTATGACACACGGTCCACCCTAAAGACGGCGACTAAATATAATTTTCTACATTCTCTAGGTGTAGACCACAACCAAGCCTCATTTTTGGTATCTTTGGTTCATTAATGCTAACCAAACTCGTTTGATATTTTGTTCCATGCCTGAGATTTTTACTCTTTCCATCCATACTTTGTCTCTCAACAAGTGAAATGTGTTCACAAAAAGAACTAATACAAATTGCAAAAACATTTTCAAACTCAAACAAACTAATAAAAATGTTTTAAATTCTAACACTACTTTAATGTAGGAGTGAAATACTCATAAATTGTCAAAATACAAAAATATATTAGCTCTTTTGTTGGGATATAGGTTGGTTTTTGTAGAGAGATAAATGATAAATACATTTTACACATTGAAATGTTTTTATTAATTACTTCTCCAAGAAATAATGAACCAATAGCAAGATGTAGATTGTAGAAAATAGATAGAAATGGAGTTTAACATACTTTTATTGTTAAATATACATAAATTTTATCTCAAATAAAAATATCAATGTCCAATATTCTAATGGCAACACATTAGTAACAAAATATCCAAACATAATGATAATTAATGATATATCACAGTTTTGGCCCTCACCATTAATTATTCACATTTCATCGATAAATTTTGAACAAGGACTATATATGTTTACCATGAGTATATTAATAAATTGACAATATATTTTTCTTAAACCATCATTCTTTTTTCATATTTGCTTCTACTTTTTAGTGATTTTTTTTTCTCATTCACATTGGTTTTAGTATTTACTCAATAAAAAGGATTAAATAAAAGAAGTTATATTAATTAGAAGTCAACCATCCCATATAATATTTAAAGTATATTCTTAAAAATAATCTAAATTTTTAGTAAAATTATTCAAACTGAAATCCACATTTATAATTTTATGAGAAATTAGACAATTGTATTGTTGGGATGGTAGGATCTATAAAAGAACTTAAAAAATACAAAGAAAAAGATCATGTATTTAATTTATTTATGTTTGGTTTACCTATTAAGCCATAGGCACCTAACAAGTAACACCCCATAACAAAAAAAAAATCATATATAACACAAAATCAAAATAATCTTTTTGTAATCTACTAAAATTAATATTTTTTAAAAAACAAAATATAAAATTAATTTAGAGTAATGCTTAACCATTAAATTCCAATTCCCACCCCAACTCAACAAGCTATTATTGCCATTGCAAGCTTACCGATATAATTTGTTTTTTTTTAAATTTGATTTAAACCAATTTAAATTGAATTTACTATATATAAAATATTTTTATTCCTTAAATTTTATTTTGGAAAAAAAAGGAAGAAGAAAGAAAATAGTTGCAACAACAAAAACATAAACACAGCCACAATAAGAAGAACCGTAACATAGTGATATTTTCTGGCAACAAAGCGTTTTCTCTCAATCTCCAATCTCAATCGAGAAAGGTCAGTTCTTGACTCAATTCGCTTTCTCTTCCTTTTCGCTTGCAGATTCAATTTCGTGCTTTTATTTTCTCAATGTTTGTGTTCCCATTGCTGTGATTAAGCTGTCTTGCAGCCGAGCTTTTGATCGTTTTTTATGTAATGTGTGGTGTGGAAGTTTCTGTTTGGTTTCCGAGAAATCGGAGGGGAAAAAACTAGAAAGAGGTGAGACCAGAAGGAAAAACGTTGTTTGATTGAGTGTTTGTCGTTTTCGGTTTTATTTTGTGTTTTTGAATGAAGAACTCGGAGTTACTGAAACAATAGTGTTAGGCTCAGCTGATCTATTGGTTGATTTTTCCGCTTTGACGATTCTGATTTCTATTAGTCTATTTTCCTGCATTTTCTCGCTAGCCAATCGGTGTTTGTAGTTCGTACAGTGCTATTCAATTGTGTGATTAGTAAATCTGTGATCGCTTATATCCATGGAGATGTTTAACTTGTGGTCTTGATTGGATTCTTTTTTTTGCTGTTCGGTTTCTATGGTTTTGAATTGTGAGAAGCTAAGCATTTGACGATTAAAATTTCTGTTAGTCTATTTTCATGCATTTTCTTGGTGGTTCTTGCTATTCAATTGTGCGACTAGTAAATCTGCTATTGGTGATAAATGTTGGTAGATCAAAGGCATCAAAATTCAAAAAATTTCTTTTTTGGTTTGGTTTGTTCTTTAGCTATCAAAGATCTCTGCTTGTGGTATATTCTGCTTTGTGATGTATTCTGAAATGTTCATTTCATCTTTAACACATTTCAGTTTCATTTTTTTTTGTTCCTCTTTGATTCCTGCTGCAGATCTTGTGCATCTCAGTTTGGGGTGATATAGTCACAATCATGCGATTTAATAAAGGAAGTAAAGTGGAAGTGTTGAGCCAAAGGGAGGTACCGTCGGGTTCCTGGCATCGTGCTGAGATAATCTGCGGTAATGGCCACAACTACACTATCAAATATGAGGGAATGGCAGGTCCCACTGACAAAGCAATTGTGGAGAGGGTGCCTAGGAAGGCCATAAGGCCTTGTCCTCCTCCACTCAGTGTCTCCGAGTACTGGATTCCAGGTGACATCGTTGAGGTGTTCGATAACCACTCATGGAAAATGGCAACAGTGTCAAAGGTGCTGGGGAAAAAGTACTTTTTAGTCAGGCTGCTTGGATCTTCCCAGGAGTTCAAAGTCAGCAAATCTCACCTCCGACTGAGGCAGTATTATCAAGATGACAAGTGGATCATGATAGGAAAGGTAATTTTACCAAAGTCCATTTTTTCAGTTGTATTATGCCATGCATATTTTATCTGCGTGAAACTTCTAAAGTTTGGTGTGGTCATTTTGAATCCCTGGTGTTGGCTACATTACCATTTCTTTTGGTTTTTGAGTTTATTCAGATTTTTAACCGATAAAGATACAAATAAACAGGTGAATTGGCACTGATGGAGCAATTTATGCCCATCTTTTGGTTTTCAAGCAAAATAATGAATGCATGCCTAAACATATGTCATAAGATGTCCATTATGAACCAAGTTGGTTATCAATTTCCTTATTTCCTTATTTTCTCTGACAGTTATCTGGAAACTGTGAAGAAGAGCAACATGTTGGAAATTTGAATCCACAGTACAAGCAGATGTCAAGCTCCCAAGTTCAGCAGGCAATTAAAAGGATAAATGCACAAGTAGAAGATGACTATTCTTTTGTTAGGAATAAAGGGGATTTTCAGGAATCCCGTATTGTTTCATCACAAACTCTGAAGAGAGGGTCACCCTATTGCTATTCTCCTGCACAAGCTTCTGCTGGAGCTGCCCAGAAATTTAGAGTGATTGAAGAAGAGGGTAGGCATCAGAGGCTAGTTGCTATATATCCATCCTTATTTCCCGATCAGGTAGGTGTTGTTGCTTCCCCACAAGAAATGCTGCGAGAAAAATACATGCATGACAGAACAAATGGTTTTTCTGTAACAGAGGCTGAAAGGAGGAAACAAAATGATGTTGTCGGGTGTTCACTTGCATTAAACTTAGACCCTAATGATGCTGATAGTGATATATGCTCTGTTGGTAGCTGTAGCATCAGTAGCAACAATAAGTCATCTCATCCCTTATCTGTGCGTCCTTATGAAGATATTGATGGCCGTTTAAGTGATGCCGAGTCTAATTGTCAGTTGGGGTATGGGGAAGGAAATTGTATCTTTCCTACAAAAGAGAATTTGGCTGCCGAAATCCATAGGTTAGAGTTGCATGCCTACCGTTGCACTATAGAGGCATTGCATGCATCAGGACCTTTAAGTTGGGAACAGGAAGCATTGATGACAAACCTTCGACTTTCGCTTCATATATCAAATGATGAGCATTTAATGCATCTAAAAAACTTGGGTCCTGCTGAAAGTAGCATCCCTATTAGATGACAAAAAATAAACGAGTAGTTTTCAGTTACAGATTCATTTTCTTTCTGGCAGTAGAATTTGTCATACTTTTGCCCAATTGGATTCATTTCCTTGTAAGAGTCAGGGTGATATATTACTTCCCTTCTGATTATACAACCTATAGTGATCAAGTTAGAAATGCATGTATCACCAACTTTGCTAAGTAATGAATGTTCAATGTTTATCTCGTCTTCTTTTGTTCTTTTTGTGCATCTACTGTTTATACATTCTGTTAATAATTTGATGACTATCTTTGTATATTTCTTTAACTAGAATACGAATTTTGATTTTGGTGGAAAGTTCATGTGGGGCGAGTCGAACTAGTGTGCTATTAGTGAGTGATATTGTCTCACCTTGGGATTAAGGATATTAGTAATGTATCATAAATATTTTTCCATATGGTGCTTGTTTCACTTAGGAAAGTTAGATTCTTTGTTAGGGAATCTCAAGTGTTGTGAAGCTGATCAATGCTTTCTGTTTTTGTATGAATATCATCGATTTCCTCGATACAATTTGGCGACATTGTGGAACATAGGATTGCTCGTGATGAGCCACTGGTATTGCTGATTTACTGGTTGCTGCAAATTCCCAATGAGGCCACCAGTGAGTCTTAGATACCTGTTCTGCTTGAGGTTGCAAGCTCTGAATCTTGTGGTCGGGATGGTATGATCTGATATTTATATGCTTGAAAGGTTTTACTTCGAACCTTTATCCGAGTTCGTCTACATGATTTGCTTCCTGGCATGTGCTGAAGTTTATCTGCTGCAAAGTTATCAAATGAACTCATTTTATTACTGTTATTTTTGTCATCACGGATTTCATAGTTTGATTGCACCATGTTTTTTCTTGGCTTGATTATTCTTCGAGTTCAAGATCTGCGAATCATTGGAAGCACTTTGCAGAAGTTGGGGAAAATACCATGTAAAATCAGACTGAATTTCCATATTTGTTTGAGATGCATTTGAATTGTCAAGTAAGAACCCAAGTGGGGATTGCTTGTTAATTGATCTGTTTTTGTGTTCATGTTTTCAAGTGCTGATAGTGATTCAAATAGATATGAAACACTTTTTTGACTCCTAAATAGTCCAGACTACACGGATATGTTGACGGAATTTAATGGTCAAACAAAATTAGATTGTGGTATAATACAAATTTAGATACCAAATTAAATTTTCACAAAAAAAAATTGGTTATCAAATTTGTTTTTAATCCGATAAAGATTGTTGAAATTGGAAAGAGTGGATGAAATTGGATTGAATTGAATTAAAACAACCAAGCAGAAGTAAATGATTTGAAATGTGTTAAATATTTTACGAAAATGTTCATTTGACACTGTAGCAATGCCATATTTGTGTCATGGCACGTGTTTGAAATTGTAAACAATGATTGGTATGTTGCTTCTCTCGTTTTTTTGTCACTTGTTCGTTCTTATTAATGTAATTGCACATGCAAATTAACTCTTTGTATTTCACTTTAAAAGAATGAAAATAACAACAATTAGAGGCAATTCGTCAAATTGAGCAATTATTTATTTTTATTGTAATGACAAAAATACTTAAAATTATAATTCAAGGGTGGTTTATGGGTTATCTGTAACAATGCAAGCTCACAAATTGTTTAACTAAGTAACTCATGGATGATTCATGAACTTTTAAGCTTTGATCTACAACAAACGAACGAGTAATCCATTTGTAAACACCTGATTTCGTAATCAATAATAAGTGTTTTCAAAACTTTCAGTGATGAGATGACATATTCAAAATTACTAATTTGGATTTAAAAATCAAAATAAAATCGTTTTCAAATTTTATTTTATTTTTGACTATGTCTTGTGTGCCGTTTTAATTGTACTTTTGTCGTGTTGCGTCTTTGTGTGATTTTACTTGTTACCATTAGGGACATTTTAGTAATTTGTGTGTTTATTGTATTTATTAATTTGTGTGCTATTTTTTTTGGGCTATTATTTTTTTTACTTCATTCAAGCCTAAATTCTTTCAAGCCCAATTACCTTAAGGTTTTCGGGCCAATGTCAAACTCAAGCCACTGAAGCCCGTTTTTGTTTTTGTTCTCAATCCCCTGTGACCAAACCAGTCTGGTTCAAATAAAACCAGATCCAATACAAACTCATCTCCTTCCCTTATCCATCTTTCTTTTCCCGTGATCTGCAGAGTCTTCAATGGCCATTCCCTTTTCATGCTCCAATTTGTTCTGAACCAAAAAATATAGACCTGCGCACCATTTCTTCCTCCATCATCACCTCTCACAATCAATTTCAAAATTCAAAATTCTAAACCTCCGTTCCCATTCTATAAACAGAGCACCAACTCACACAGCAAAAGGGGATCAGAGCAATTTTTCAGAGAGAGAGAGAGAAAGAGCCCGAATCTCCCACAAAAATCATACCACACCACCATCAATCATCTCCCACTAAAACCCCCAAATCAAATACTAGAAAACCAACACAAAACAGCCCTCCAATCAACCCACAGCCGTCACCACTTCCTGCGGAAGAGC
>JAYMTA010003729.1:0-13732 GCA_036897625.1 Pelargonium cotyledonis | reverse complement strand
AGTCATTAGTCATGAGCTTGTGTTTGTTCATTACAGTTTTCAGTAGAAGCTTGATGATTTAGTTTCTGGATTCCTAGTTGTCTTTGTTTCACATTGCTATCATAATATAACCAGAATGTTTTTGTTTTCATGACTATTAGCTAGGCATTTCTTTTCATCTGTTGGACTCGCAGTTTGGGATTTAGCTAGGCATTTCTTTTAAGAGAAAAATGAATACGAGCCTAACTTTTTTTGGCTTAGGCTAAGCCAAACCAATTTCAATTGCTTCATGCCAGACTCACTGTTATACCGTCTCACAGTTTCCTCTCCTCCCACTTATATACTCCCCTAATTACAAAACTATAAGACGCAAACGAATAGAATATATGCACACAATTGTATTCGTGAGAGATGCCCTAGGCCTTTTAATCTGGCTTCCTCTCCAATCTACAAAATTTCCTGGTAGCTAGCTCAAATTCTTGTCATTGCCTGAAAAATGTCAGTGCTCTTACCATATCACGGGAATATATTCTGATCATAGAAGAATGGCTCAAATTTGAGCATGATACTAACTAGTTACAACCTTGCAAGCATACTAATCAGTTACAACCTTGTGAAAATCCTAACTAACTTGTCATCGGATCATACATATGGGATATATTTTTCTTCTTCCAGAGCAGAAATGACTAAATACTGTACCAGTATGCCTTTCTTGTACTACCCTGGAGACATCATTCTTCGATTTGGACCAAGTAGTTTTCACTTCCAACATAGTGAGTGCATCAATATCTACTCGTCAACTGTCTTACCTTTACCCTTGGCCAATTTGCTAGCTGGGAAGTGCAGCCTGGCAATTAGAGGACGCGGTGCTCGTGTTTTCTGGTCAAATCCTCTTACACAAACATATCCTGCAGATTATTTTCAGATAATTGATGACAGATTTGCTAAAATGCAGAAATTATAGAAGACTATCAATATCTCTACATACCTCTCCAGAAGCAGTGTTGAATACCATCTGTTGGCAAACCTGGTAGAATAAAGAATATTTTAAATGCCACTTCACAAAAATAATGAAATATATAAACATATTTCTTTACCTATTAGAATTAACATGTTTCATTAGGATCATCATTTTTGACAGACATTACCTTTGAATATTGATGGCACTGAAGTTCCAAAATACACAGTTCGCCTAGGCAGGTTCCATATCCAACTCCTCGGAACATCAATTGGGTTGAGACTGGAATCGTGGTCGGCAAATACCTGCATGTGAATAACGATTATTGTTTGTGTTATCTATACTGTTTAACAGCTCCATTTTGTGAAATGTTTGCACAAGCCAGGTAATTTTTATAGTTGTTTATACCTCATTAACTTGAAAGTACGTTCCATTTAGTGGAAAGCTTCCTCTCATGGCTGTTCGACATGGTATCTGTTCATGATATGTGGTAAACAATGGTCAGCAGTTGTGTTGTGTTCAGCGCTGCTACTATATTCTCCTCTTATTTTTTTCCATAATCATACTTAGTCATCATCATTACTAACCAGAAGTGTCCCTCGGACCAGTTGTGAGTTTGCTTCCCGTGCACTGTTGCATGAAAAACATGTCTTTTGGTTGCATAGCTTGCCAGACTCTTGGTAACTGCATCCTCCTTCAGGTGGTTGGATGGAGTTTGGTGTTTCACCTGATGTGAGAAAATTATTTGTTGGTATCAATAGGCTAACAAATATTAGTTCATTATGCTGTCAGTTTTTTCTTCTTCATTTTTTCAACAGGTAATTGAAACTTTAGGTTAGCAGAGCAACCATGTTAGACAAAATTATTTTTGTGTTCATTTTTATATTGTTCACCTACCCGGTGTCCATATAGCCAAAAGGTAGGAACATGGATCATCAGGCTCTCTCTTATTCACCTGCAACATAAAAGGGCCAAGAAGTAAGTAATTATATATGAAAAATAAAAGGGTAAAACATCATTCATATGTATATGCATATTAACTAACCCCTTCTAGAAGAGGATGTGAGTCTGGTAGCTCGTAGCTGCATGATGGCAAAAAAATGAAGAAAATTTTAGCATACAATTTTTCAGCAAGCAGATAATGATACTTGTTTTCTGTACTAAAAGGTACAGAAAGCTGTACCTTTTCTGGGATCATTCTCTGCTTACCTATGTTAAAATAGCTATTTGTTTTATCGAGCTTTACGCTGTATTCACACACATAACTACATTTTCCACAGATTATGGTATTTCATAGGTTAATACACTGGTGTGTCAAAACCTTTTTGTGGGTTAAAATTGAACATTCCACCCAAAATAGTATTAAGTCACTAGATTCTTACATGTACTTCTGATTATTAGGAGATAAGGGAAGTACTGACTTACACTTGATGCTCTGTTCGCAGTCGACTCACATTCTTAAGCTTGGTCGTTGGTATAGATGCTGCTTCTGGGGTTAAAGCAACTAAAGCCTTAGACATCTCACCTTCTTGGAGTTCCATATTCCTTTCCATGTAATTTTGTAGGTTCTGAGTAAACTCTTCTATGTTCAGTTTGATTGTTGGGATATCATCAGGATCATCATAGAAGGAGTCTTCAATGTCATGTTCTGGAACTTGAGTGCTTTCAGGTTCTGGACTTGCCGGTTCTTCAATAATTGGTTCACAAGAACCAACTACAGATTTTTTGCCTATTTGCAGACTTGCTTCCAATTGCATGTTTTCTTCCAATTGTTGAATTGCTTGAGGCGGAGGCGGAGGCAGGGGCAGTCCATTGATGTGCACAGCAGAGTCTGGCTTAGCTGTATTTTCCGTCACGGACACTATACTATTCTCCTCTGGTGCCGGCAGGGCAAGCCTTGCACTGGATTCAGCACAGTTTATTAGAAATTGTTTTGCAAAACTAGATTTGCACATATTAAGAGACTTTTTATCTTAGAATTGCAGTATGAGATTATCGTGTCCTTATTGCTGACAGTGTCCACTTGACTATATTAATGGAACCATTCTTTTAAATAAATTGAGCAGGTTTTAATATTCTAAGAATTTCCATATTTATAATTTAATATCTAGGAGATAGAGAAGTAGTGGTGCGAACTTAGATCTAATAATTTGCAGACCTTGCAAATGCACTGGCGAAATGTCTGCACTCTCCTCTCATTGGACATGCATTGCAGTTCGGTTTGCTTTTTGTACAAAAAACCTGCATAAATTACAAAGTATATTATTCATTTTAGCATTTGCAATAACCGATATTTGAGAAGAACAATTACTTCATACTAGATACCTTTCCAAATGTAATCATCTGGTAATGCAGTTCATACCTGTTGGCAGTTGATCCAATGAGTTAGTAGACACATCGATATGAAATCAGTTTTTTTTTTCCGTTAATTATGTCATTTCTATATGAATGCTGTAAATATAAGTTTTTCTTACAATTGTTTCTGTTCTAGCTTGCAAAGTCGGGGCCACAGATACTTCTGAATGGATTCCAAAACTGGGTACCTATGTAGGGACAACATAAAGTCTTTAGTGGTAAGTGCATACCTTTTGCAAAAATGAATTATTGGCTATAAATACTCACAGTTCTAAAAGATGCAACTGAAGCGACTCAGGCAGTGGCTGAAGGGGAACCCATCCTAGTCTCACAGCTATACGTCCAACATTAGTGTCGACCTATCAAAGACATAATATAAATGTTGAGAGCTGTTTCTTATGTTTTGATAATGTATACTTTTTAGGGTTGTACTTACTGGAAAAGCAAGATGGTGAAGTGTCAAGAGCCGTACACACTCCACGCTTTTCAGCCCCAATCCACGTATACTTAGCAGATACTCCCTGCAAAATTACAAGTATGTATTTTTATTTTTACTTTATTTTATATATAAAAGCTGGGGAAACAATGCACCGTAGATTCTATTATATTGTTCTATAGAAATATAGCCATTGAACGATATGGTATAATCATATAAAAAGTAGACACATTTTTTCAGTATTGGAAGAAGCTACAATGATTTGGTTGCCTTACTTTGCTTTGTCTGGTGAAATATCTCTCAACCATTCAAGATCAATGCTTCCATGATCTTTAACCAGACGGTTTAGAAAAGCCTGCACTAATTATAAAATCATTATCAGCATCTGATCCGGTTTTCCATTTGAGAAAGCATTTTGACTGCCATATGTCCACTCATTATAAAATCTTATACTGGTACCTTGATTCGTTCCGCAAGCATGTTATTCATTCCACGTTCTTTGATGGTATATGCAATCTCATTAACATCTGCACATCTTACTGCTTCATAATCCAGTGAATCCATTGTGCTTGTCGTTCTCTCTCTTTTCTTTCCATTGGCTTCTGCTTCTCTCCGTAGAGTATCCCAATCAAACTCGTGATTTATTTCTCTCCCAACCCTTCTGTTCTTTTGCTTTGCAGCATTTATTTCTTTGAGTGCCCTGTCCTGTGCTGTTTTCTGCTTATTGTTTCTCTGGTCGTCAAATGCACTGATTGTGCTTTCTGTAACGTCTAGGGTTTCTCCTGAAAGGTTTGGCAAATTCAGAGTTTGTTGCATCTTATTGTTCTGTTCCTGAGCCAATGTTTCAGCATTATTGTCACCAACAAACCAATTTTGAGACTGGATTATCATGTTTTCATCTCCTTGAAGACTGCTGGATTGATTATTTTCACTGTAAGATGTCAATGATTTCTGAACGGTCACTGCTCCCTTCTCTTGAATGGTCACTTGACTTGCAGATTCTGCTGTCAGTACGCTTTCCTCACTCGTGCTATGTGCCTCCTTAGAGTTCTCATCACACGGGACATTCTCAATCCTATGACTGGAAACTTCATGTAGCATGGTAGATCCAGCCATCTTTAGAAGTTCTGTGAAAGAGGTCAAACAATTCAAATTGTTCGGTTTGAGCCTGTTTATGTGCTCTTCTGTTTCCGAGTTGGTTCCCAGGTATGATCCTACTCTTTTAGCAGTATGTGCAATTGAAGATTGAACTGTGTTTTGAGATGAATTTACAGAGTTCTGGGATGATACTGCGTCATTTGTTGCTTCTCTGGTCTGTGCAAAACTTGCTGTCTCTGTCCTGGTGATCCTGGTGGTTGAAGCATGGTATATCACCACATCACTTTCAGAAGAGTTTAATGAACTGCATTTTGTTTTGTCCATTAAACTTGTATCAACAGTGTTGATTCCAGCAGAGACATTACTGTTCACAACTTCTTTCTCTTCATTACGCTCACCGTCATGGAGTGTCATAGAACTCTGGTCACAAACTGGTTGGTTTGACATTTTCTTCTTCCATTCTATAGCCTGCTCCGAATCTAGTATGCACACCTCTGGTTCTTTGACTAATAAGGTTGCCTCCTCTTCTTGGAATGGATTTTGATTGCTCTCTGACTTAAGGGGATAACGGGCAGCAAGTGACATGAATGCAGAACTGCAAAGAAATATTAAGTTTGATAAAGGGTTTCCCAACTTTTTGTGACGAAGTATAAACTATATTAGAAGATTAGGGCTCACCTAGAAAGATGGTCTGAGACATTCTGAGTAAGAAAAACTCCAATAACGGAGTCCACAACTGATCCTTTCCACCTAGAGAATCGCCTATCCCCTGTGGAAAATACATCACTCTGTTATGAAATAAGACTTACAAGTTAATTTGATGACTGAAAATAAAGATAAATCTCCTAGTACATAATTTCATTGCAAGAGTTCTCTTAGATGCTCGAGTGGAATGTGTAAGATTTGGAATTGGTTCATACTAGTTTATGTTCTATAAACTAAAAATAGAAGTTTCAAGTGGATCATGCTGGATTTGCCAGTATTAAAATCTTTCAAACGCTAACTTTAAGATTTAGATATCAGAAATACAGGTTAATTGTTCATTAGTAAAATGATTTCAGGGGGTTTGCAATAGTTCTTTCAACAATCAAAAGTGACTAAATGATACCATCATGCATGTATTTTAGGATCTTAAATGGCTAGACAAATTTCCAGAACTTGATGGTACCTTGTACTAGGTGCATCCGTGCAATAAATGAGTCTGCACGTCCACGGAAAACTCTTCGTTCTTCTTCCCACCATCTTCGTTTCTCTTCATCTGTTCCATCAATACCTTCATTATTTATATTTTCCAGCAAAAGCCTCCATACCCTATTAGTCTCATCATCAAGCTCAACTTTTGGTCGTGGGCGTCGTTTCCTTATAGGATTAAATGGACCTTGAAAGGGTACAATAGTGCCATCACTTCTATAAAGTACAAGTGCATTTTGATCTTCACTGTAAGGGATTAGTGCATTCCTTTCTTGATATATGATCCTTTCACTTTCTCTGTTGATGTCTAAATACTTAAATTGGTCAGTGACTGCATCAATGAAGTCTTGCCATATTACTTTTGTACGGGCTCCTGCATTAAATACCGCATTCTAATTAAGACATGGAGTAAAGTAAACTTAAATATAAATATATATTTTGTGCATTTAGTACCTGATGGCTTGTCAACGGACTGGTGATACTTATACAAGACCATTTGTTGGTGCAGCTGCATTTTGCTTGTACAGTAAGATGCTGAACTGGAAATGAAGTTTCTCATCTTACTCCGCTTCCTTTTTGCCAATGAGGGCTGCATATCTGCAACAAGGGCTTCTAAGCATGTATGTGATTGTTCTAAATTCTTAACTCTCTGTGTATCATCCCCTTGTTTGGCTGAGTAAGTAGGTTCCATATTACACCCTGCACGTATGTTTAGTGATGCCAAGTCACGAACTTGAGTGAGTGCTTTGGATCTCCTTTTAGTCAACATCTCTTGCTGTTGAAAAGCCAGGAGATACTCCATTGTTTGGTGTTTATCCTTGAAATCTTCTCTTCCTGATTCTCCTAGTTTAGCTGGAACTCTACCAGTGGTAAGCTGGGAAGCAGAATTCCAGTAGTTAACTTTTGGTGCAAAATGGTATGCTTTGGTATCATTATGACCATACATTGTAGGCGGATCCATTGCATTCTTCATTTCACTTAAACAAGATGTGCTAGATGCGGCAGAATTTTGTCCCTCTTCTGATCTCTTTTTCTTGCAAATATTCGGAAAGAGCAGACAAGGCCCACAGGCCTGTAAACTGTTATAATGAGCACCAGTTCTATTTGTGTTGCTTGGTTGTGCTACCACGCGGGAATATTTTCTCTTTGATCTACTTGCTTGAACTTCTTCAGTGAGAACTGCACTGGTGCTGCTGTTGGAATCGTTTGGGTTTCTTGGAACTGACCCGGTGTTGTTTTTCATCATTGTTTTTTCTGCATCTTCTCGCTTATCATGGACAGTCACTTGATCATCCTTCCCTACATCCAGCATTTCCTGTGAGGTATTTATCTTAATCTGAGATGACGTGCTTGGAACTTGTCTATCTAATAGTGATACTGAAATGGTGCGATCATTTGCAATGTCTGCTTGCGTAATTTCAACAATCAATTCAATTCCTTGAGCAACCTCTGCACTTGATTTTGACTGGTCCCCCCCAGTATCGAACTCTTGTGCCTTTGATTCTGAATCTAAATTAGAAATCGATCCATGAGTAGAGCTTTCGTCTTGCTGTTGTCCTTGTGAGTTGAATTTCAAGGTCCGTCTACACGAGTTCCTGGTAGGCTCAAGTGTTTTTGGATCAGCAGGATCACCATTTACTTCTGCTGGGGGAGTTGTTGGCTTAATGACTCCCTTTTTCCTCACATACTTCCTCTTAACCGTTGGGGTTTCCTTGGAAGGAGCAGGCTTTGGAGTTAACGATTTTGGAGTTTGCTTAGGTTTGTCTTCTCTGACCACTTTTGGTCGGTGCTTTCTTCTCCTTGGTTTCTGCTGTGGTGTTTTGAGCAGCTCAATGTTTTGGTCACCTTCCTCAGAATTGTGATTATCCTTCAATGCTGTTGAGACTTCAAGTACTGATGAATCAGCATCTGGCTGCGAGGGTCCTTGGAGCCTGTTGGCATCAACCCACTCATTTTCTTGACCTTTCTCGTTTGCATGCAGATTTTGTTCTTCCGAGTCATTGTTTTCTGCTCCTCCAACTTTAGCAGGTGTCGGGGGTGCAAACTGTGAGATGCCCACGCTAGAGACTGCATTGCCTATTGTCCCTGGTGGAAAATTGAGATCATAGGTGCACTGGTGGTGAGCAAGAAGGCCACCTGTAGAATATCATTGAAGCAAAAAAATTGATTAGAAATTCAAAGCAAAGTTAACAAATTTACGTACTAATTCTTAATTGATAGAAATCTGGTTCACATGAATACTCTTGTTTGTGGACATACATTTTCAATTCTATTACCAAACATAAATTGAAAGTATCGACAATTCGGTTATTCTATGCAATGATATGAGACCATCAAAGACTAGTGGAGCATGCCTTAATTACATACAGGGGATTCAGATCATACAGAACTGTTGCTGGTGATCCACGGTAAAGCCTCGAATCTTTTTCACTAGCATAATCTGAATATCTTTATTATGAAACTTAATCGATCCTTTTACATGTATTTCTATAAAAGTTCAAAGAAGGCAGTTATGTGATATCATTAGCATTTCTAAAGTAAGCAAATATTATCAAATTGTTAAATTTTCACACTGCATTTTCCAAAACCAAGAACAGAGCCAAATATTTCAGTTTTCTTCTCATACTAAGTACGATAGAAATTTCCTTTAACTGTGTATGGATGAATAACATTAGCTTAACTTAAGCAGTAGTGATATCAATAAGATGAGCAGTGTAAAGTAATTTGGATGTTACTCACTGTTTTCCATTGTGCAGTTGCCGTTATTTTGGAAATGCGACCCAAGAGCTGAATTGGTTGTAGGAAGCAACATACTGGCCGAGCTGGACGCTCGGTGACAACTACCAAATTGGCGAAAAGGAATGGAGAAGAAAGACTGTCCTGCGGCGCCAAGAAACCCCTCTGTAGATGCAGCATCCGCCAGAGCCAAGAGATCGCCAAAGGGCATATTCCTCACGTCATCAAATGACTGCTCTATCCGTATCCCGGGGGTGTCACCTGGAGTAACAATTTTCTCTTTCCCAGCTGAACCTGCTTCCAGTTCACCACTAGCTACTGCAGAGTGGAAGCTTGAAATGTCCACACCAGGTTGAGCAAAACCAGGTCCGTATCTCTCTAACCCGAACCAATCTACTTGATTTTGCTCGTTTTCTCGCATTTCTTCGCGGATCAGCTCTGTGTTTGGCAGAGTGGCCCTGAACGGGGTTGGAGGAGGCCCCAGAAACTGAAACTGGAAATCCTCTCCCTTTGATCTGCCCCTATCCATCACTTGATGAAAATTCAACAACTTGGATAAAAAAAATTGATCCCTTCCTATCCCAATTTCACTGAATTGCACACACCTGCACTTCTAGGTGAAATCACAAAACAATAATAAATTGGTAGGTTAATTCCTATGAAACACAGACATAGAAACCGAAAAAGACCCTATTGTTCTTTCAAGAAAAAACCAGAAATGGAAGAAAAAGAACCATTCTGGGATCCAATTGAGATCACTGAGACCTACTCAGTTCCTAAAACAGCCTATACTAGGAGATCACTCCATGAACAGACCTCAGCTGCTCATGGAAACCCAAGTGAGAATTCAGAGAAAAAATCGTGATTTTCATTTTCATATCAATTTTTTTGGTGCTGTGATGGGTGAAACAGAAAGATAGCACAGCTCAAACAGAAAATCCCAAAAAGTTTCTCCAAAGCTTCCACGATTAATGCCACCTAATTCTCTCCGGTAGCTATACCAACAAAATAAAATTATAAAAAAATTAAGAAAAAATAAATAAAACTCTTTTAAGGCATCAGTGTTACCGTAGGATTGAGTCATTGCCGGAGATCTGATCGAGTCAGGCAACAGAAATGAAAATCGTGAGATTGAGAGAAAAACAAGAAAGAAACCGAACAGAGAGATCATAGCTTTTTTTTATACATGCAGTCTGTAACTCCTTCCCAGTACAGAACTTATCCAAAAAGAGTAGACGAGGCAGTTTCATGAGAGGTGGTATCACGTATCAGTCCATGCACATGCATGCGAGTTTACGTAAGAAAGTTTTTTTTTAGAATGTGTTGGATCGCATTTTCGTAAAGAAAAATTCTTAAGATACAACTGATATAATTATTATAGTTAGAAAGTTTTGACCAATTAATTATTTAATAATATTTAGGTGATACTATATTCTTAAAGCTTGGGTCCACATCAAAACTTTTCACAATTTTATATTTTTGTTTTAACAAAATAGAGAGTGGTCATGTGTCTTACACATGATTTTTTATTTAAAATTTTATATTTTATTTTCATAAATTATCTGACTTAATTTAATAATTTATTATTTTTATTTACGCGTATATTTTATGTTTTCTCCTCATACATTATAATTAAATTTAATAAGTATAGATGGTTTTTAATTGTATAATTTCATTAATAAATAATACTTAACTAATTTGTTGAAAAATATTTCGTCCTAGAGTTAATTTTTGATTAAAAAAATTAGACATTTATTTAGGACATGAAAATAAGAAATTGAATTTCATCATTTTTAAAATTAGGTTAAGCTATGTTAACCATATAACTTCTCATCAAATTTCAAATACGAGGGTAAATTTTTTAGTGCTAATCCAACTTTTTGAATTCGAGTCATTTGAAAGATATGTTTTAGTTTCATAAATAATTTAGAATTTTTAGTTTTAAAAAATATAAGTATCCCTATAATAAGTTAGTTAAAACGGTTGACATTCGTGCACTAAAGTCAGACAAGTTAGCCTGCAACAATTAAGAATATTTATACTGTTAGACATCGGCATTAGTGTACACTTGGTTTGGCAAACACAAGTAAATATCTATTTTGAGAAAGAAAAAAAATAAGTTAATGCTAAATATTTATTCTTCCAACTTAATAAACATTTTACTAAGGCACGATGAGTCAACTGATTTAAACGTTTTGATTTTTTTTAGGTCTTGAGTTTGATCTACTTTTGTTGGATAACTTAGTTGATAAAAAAATATAAAAATAAACATATATTTTAATAAACTCAAGAAATATTCAATTATTTATTAAAGAATGTTAATGTTAAATCTTATGCATAGCTTTTTATAACATTTATTTTGAATGAATGAATTATATTATAATTTGAATATTTGCATGTTGCTTACCTGTTATTTGAATTTGTCATTTACTAAAAAGATGACTTTTATTGCAAAAAGTGAGCTCCCTATACTAATATGACATTAATATTTATATAAAATTTCAAATATAACATTAATTTATTTTATTTTGGTCAAGACAAGTGATCATCAATCATCTAAGATCAGGTTAATTCATTCAACAATATTTTAACCTTGAAAATTTTAAGATAAATCTCTAATCTAGCTTGATAGAACCAAATACTCCATCCGTTTAAAAATGAGTGTTTTGTTTCTATTATTTGCAAAAATTAAGAATTACAAGATAATTCAATGTGTTTTCAATATTACTCTCATTTTTCCATCTACGTCTCATGTGCAGATTTGTTCATGTGCATAAATTATAAGGGTAATATGGAAAAAATAATTATCTAATAATCTAAAAATAGAAACATAACACTCATTTTAGAACAAATAATTTAGACAAACAAAACACTATTATGGAATATATTTTAAGTTAGGATTAGATTGTTATCTCCAAGATAGTAGATCTTCATGGCTTATATAGTGTAATGGGTCGTAGTTGGTTAAGTCGTGCAAAATAATAGATGAAGTTTTTGAAAATATATGGAAAAACATAAAGAAAGTATAGTGACATATTATTTTCAAATAATAAAAGAACATTTGTTGAACGAACGTCACTTTAACAAAAAGTTTAATATCAAATGTTCTTGAAAGTATTATTTTAATTCAGTTAACATTTTTAAAATTGTAAGAACGCCACCTAGTAAAGCTGTAAAAACATGGATTGAGTTTCGAATGTTCTGAAGTTTGATCCATGTTCCAAATACTACTCTCAAGTAGCGTTTTAGTTGGGGTGACCGTACCGATCTGTCGGTCGTCACCGCTCGTGACTCTCGACTCTCGAGCTATAATAGTAGAGAATCTTATCATTTTCCTCTTTTGGCGCTCTTTCTCTGACTCTTCTGCTTCAAAGGCCCTGATAAAGTCACCTACGGTATCATACTAGCACATCACTGACTGACGCCTCTATACCGTTATTACCATACTACCCTTTCCTCAATATTCCTGAAAATCTGACGTGCAGCTTTGTCCCATTGCTTCTCTGATTTACATCAAAGCCCTCGGAATTCGACCTATTTTCAGCTCTGCCACTTAATTAATTTTGTTAGGTACAGCTTTTAATTTCTGGTGGCTAAATTAGTAAATTAACGTCAGCTCTCCGTTTATTACAAAGAGAAAATCTTCAGTTTCTTCTACAACTAATGGTTCTTTGCATCATATATGCCTTGAAATTATGTTTTGTTTCTCAAGTTACAATGTAGGAGAAAAGCAGTTTTACATATTTGTCCTTTTGTGGAAGACAATGATAGGTAATTATTTGTCGGAACCTCGGTGGCGGCTGAGCACGAGGTTCTTTTACCATTGAATATACATGTGTACCAGTGCGTCGATAGAATATTTATTTTGTTTCAAAATGAGTATTGTTTATGAGACGTAATAACTTTTAACTATATTTTTCTTTTGAATAAATAGAAGTTTATATTAATAAACAAAAGATACTTAAATAAAATGTATCATATGATTATTATGATACTTGAGATTATGATTTTTCTTATCAACAAATGAGTGTCCATTTTTATTTTAATGTATGAAATCATTATTATGATACTTGAATAAGACTCTAAACTCATATTTGAAAATGATCAATGATGCATTTTTATACATTGTCAAATTAGTACAATAGAAATCTAGTCGTTTTGTCCATGTAGCAAGATATTTTTAATTGTTCTAACTTAAAATGTGTTATGCAAACTTTAGTTTCTTTATTGGTCCAAATGTTGTCTACGCAAGGTAGCACACTGTTACGCGAAGACCTACTACATGTGTTCGAAGTATCGATTCGGTGTGGGAGTAAAAATATCAACACAAATGATATTCAAATTATATAAAAAAAAATGTGAAAAACACTTGAAAGAGTTCTTGAGTTGTGATCGACGAGTCTTATTATATAGTAAGATTTCTCTCGCCTCTTCAAGAAATGATATAAATTATTTTGTGACATGACATACTAGTAATGATTAACTGTAAACATCACGTGTCCCTAAGGGTACGTAGTTTAGTATTTTTCCTTCTTGTTGATGTTTTGCTATTTCTTATTTTGTAGGTTTAGCTCCTATATCAACCTATTATTGTAGCACATAACTTTTGCTTCAGCTAACAATATCATCTTTGCTTTCCGAATTATTATAGCTTCCTTATGCCCTTACAGCAAAAAGTAGAGTGAAGCTTACAGCAAAAAGTAGGTAAATTTGGAGGTACTCATAATAAATCTCATAACAACTAAGTGCTTATTTGTTTAGTGTACTTGAAATTTTCTCAAAATTTTAAGAAGGCTAAAAGAGATGCAAAAACTTTAAGGAGTTGTAAGAAGATGTTCCAAAAAATCAGTCATATTTGGTAAATGTCTGACTTTAAGGAGCTGTTAAGAGGGTGAATTGTAAAAATTTGTTTGGTAAAAAACAACTTTAAGGAGGTATAAAATGTACAAATTACCAAAATTGACATAAAGGGTATGTAG
>JAYMTA010003728.1:0-13737 GCA_036897625.1 Pelargonium cotyledonis | reverse complement strand
TGGGGAAATCGAGAGGATTGCGGCGAGTCAGTTTCGCTTGGAGGAGCTGAGGTCGTTGTCTGCTTGCTCTCTGCCGAGCTTGAATCGTCGTTGATGGAGCAGATATGCCGAGCTTGAATCGCCGTTGATGGAGCTGGCTTGGAAGAGATGAGAGAGAAACTCACAGCAACATCGACAATAACACAATTGAAATGCCAGGATTTTTGAGAGGATTTGAAATTGTGTGTTTTTGTTCAGCTTCTAAATTTGGTTGGATTTAGGCCAAATACAAATCCAAATTTTTGAACTACCCAAACACTGAATTTGGGCCAAATCCAGCATTTCAAATGAAATGCTGGTTCCCAAACACAGCATAAAATTGA
This sequence comes from Pelargonium cotyledonis, assembly GCA_036897625.1. Classification (NCBI taxonomy): domain Eukaryota; kingdom Viridiplantae; phylum Streptophyta; class Magnoliopsida; order Geraniales; family Geraniaceae; genus Pelargonium; species Pelargonium cotyledonis. The sequence continues at coordinate 13,375 of JAYMTA010003728.1, read as the reverse complement.
AAAAAATGTCATGTAAACGATTCACTACGTTTAAAGTATGATGGTTTTTCAAACAATTAATTTTCAGTAGAACATTAACAATACATTATACTGTATTTAACATGATAATAATATCGGTCAACAAATGTCACTATTGTATTATAGTATTCATTTCCATGAAGTTTTATAGCTAGCCTAAAGGGCTTGATACTTGGGCCTATTTTGACTTGGCTTCTTTATATGGGCCGAACACATATATAGTAACTTCATGTCTAGCTTCTTTCAACCCAATTCGGAAGATGAAATTTTAATTTGGACTTTTCATGCTGATCAAATCGGACAATTTTACCCTTCGATCCTCCGAGAAATTCTTATCCCATCCGAACATATTATCAAATCGGATCTCATCTTGTAATCCAAAATCCAAATAGATCCAAACCTATTGCCACTCTTTCTCAGAGATCAGAAATGGTTGTAGTTACAACAAAATTGTGCCAAGGAGTCTCTAGTAATTTCATTCGTATATAACCTGTCATCTTGACATTTACAGTTTTGTAACGGAAGCTATACACACAAACACTGAGACCGAAAGCTGAAGAACGAGAAGTACAATATGATGCTACCCGAAAAATCATATAGAAAATCAGTTGACTCATAGGTCGAAACGGACGCTGGTTGCAATATACTTTGCTCCATATCCTTTGCATACAACACTATTTTACAGGCAACTGCAGTAAAAATGGAGAATGCAATCATGCATAAATGGAATGCAAATGAATCAACATTAATGGCAATATTAAAAGCATGGCCTTGTTCTACAGACCATCAGTGTCCTTTCTAGTTTGGGTGATTTTCATATATCTTGCTAGAGATAGGGCCATTTGGATTAATATCCAAGCTTAGCTGCAAACGGAGAATAATGTCGGAGCTGAGCTGACCTTCACCAGCCAAATCCAATTTGCTAACTGAAGGTTGTGAAACCAAGTTCAGTTAAAATCCATTTCTACAGTCCTTGGAGATTCGAGGCCATGGGAGGCAGTCTCTATTGAGTTAAATGGAGAAAACATAATGATCAACTTTCGGACACATAAAATGTCAACCAAACTGTCAATAGAATATACCCACACATTTAGTTTTAGTTAAAACTCAGGAGGGAACAATCCGACACACCACTACAAAAGATAGGGAACCCAAAACACCGGAAACATAAAATCTTTCACCTGACCCTGAGACTAGTCACAAATTCATGTCGACACATTAAAGCAAAACAGCCACCAAAATATATATATATCTCATCCTGACATGCATGCATCACACTTTCACCATGCGAATATTGCTCAATTACCGATCACCTGAACCTTTCCCATTATGTTTCAGCATTTCCAGTTCACTCTTGGATGGTATCTGCAAACAATCACCACAAACATCAATCAATATTGACTATTGATATCATCACTCAGACTGTTCAAATCTGCATAGGTTCCACAATGTAACTCGTGCAATGGGAAAAAAGGTGAATACTTATCATACCCAAAACTATGTCATAACTAATAGATAAACACATAGCTAATGTTAATAGCAGAAAGTGTAACAAACAGACAGTCAATCCTATCCCACTGAGACCTAGCAACACCCATCTGATGTTTCAAGGCAAAAAAGTTAACCCCCGCCCACCCCAAAATCAAATTGCAGAAGTACAGATAATACCTTGCACTGAAGATTTGTTATTGTAGTTCGCAACAACGCATCACCAACTATCAACCTCAACTTCTTCACAAAATCATCTCGACTTAACTTCTTTGCCTGTATAATGAACCAAAAAAAACAATTATACATTATAATCAGAACAAAAAGTTAAATGTGAAACTAATACAAAAGCATGACTGAAAATACCTGAAAAAGCTCATAATAATTTTGAACAAGATCCATTTCTTTAGTTGGAACTTTGTTTGAGATGGCAGCAAACAACATCGAGAAAGGCATCCAAGGAGAATTAGGCTTCTTTGAAGTGCTTGAAACAAGGCTAGGAGATTTTCCCTGAGATATCCCAGAATCTGAAATAGGATGACTCTCACTTCCCTAGTACAAGTCAAAACTTTAGCAATCAGAACAGTGACCAGTTCTCACAAGTTGTATTGGTACTAATGCAACTTAACAAAGTGGGGAAGAAAATGAATGAAAAGATAATTTTGTTCTTTCGAGGGTTTTTACATTGTTTCCTTCTATAAGCCAGTGTTGCCAAAAATTCTTAATGCTTTTATGTAAACAAATTCAGTATTGCAACACAATGAGATCCCACCAATATGATTAGAATTAGGCTGCAAACAAGCCAGTAAAACTAGAACCCCAAGACAAAACCAGCCCAAAGGATCAAATATGAATAACTTTAGGTTGCGTTTGGGAGCATGGATTTGCTTTGAAATTCATCAGTTGAAATTTTGGATTTGAAATGTTGTTTTTCAAATACAAATATAATGTTTGGGAAAACAAAGAATTTCAAATGACAAGGTAAGAGTTGTCATTTGAAATCTCATGCTCTTAAGCATGTTTTGAATGCTATTGGATTTGACTCTAATCCAAATCCAAATCCAAATTATTGGAGTTCCCAAACACTTCATTTGGCTCAAATCCAGCATTTCAAATCAAATGTTGATTCCCAAACACACCATAATACAAACATAATCTAGAAAGATGACACATGCTCATTTAGGTCTTACTAATCAAATAACAGAGAATACACATGATACACTAACCTGATATGTTCCAGAGGATTCTAAATGAAACCGTCCCACACGTCCTGGACAAGATGCTGTGATTGCCGAAGCAGCATTCTTATTCTCACCAACCAGGTGCCCTGTAGGAACGATATAAAATACAAGTGCTCAAGTACAAAAAAAACATTAAGAGATAATTTGCAGAATCATACAGCAATCTGCAGAAGCCACAGCCAACTAACTCATTAAACCAGTTGTTGGAGTGGGGATGCGTCTCTTGTTTGATATCTACGCATCAATAGCTGAAGCACTCTTTCCTATAAAACTAACTTTTACGCTTTTGACATCCAAGTCAGAAAAGGATATGGAATGGCTGCGATCGCCTTGGTAGTATCCAAGCATCAAAATTATTCACCTTGTTTCAACGAACACATGACCAATTGGTTGAGTAGCATGTTTAAAAAAAAATCGTGGAAGACTACTACCAATAGGATATTATAGCTTTAAAAGACCTAATTATCAAACAGAGAAATATTATAGAGGAGCAATATATCACCTTCAGCATCAGGAGAGACCTTGAAATTAACAACAAATTCTGGGAAAATATGGGTGTTCATATTCATATCCCACACAACATACTGACTCGGATTTTGAAGATCATCTACTCCACTATCAAATTCCACAAAACTGGGATGGAATTGTCTAGTCCCAGGTTGAAGAAGCTCCATATTTCCCATTATCACGCGACAAAATACCATGTGTCGTATCCCATTTTCGTCAACATCACAATAGTTGGCACTGTAAACAAATAAAAGTGTGAAACCTTCTCTAGCATTATGAAAGAAAAAGTAAACTTAGAACTAAAGATTAGTACTACAATGACCACAATAACAGAGATACACAGTTTCCTTCAAAGCACTTCCTAAATGCAAGCAACAGAGAAGGCAAGCCAAAAATTCTCATGAAAGAGAGATAATGCCTTGCCCATTCATACTTTTGCCAGTAACTTATAAGTATCAATACAAAGAAAGCTAAAATGACTAAGTCATCCTCCTAAATAAAAATATAGACTGGTCATTCACAATATGGAACAATCATTGAATTGGAATCAAGAAAACCCAAACCTGGTGTACGAGCTATTTGCAGCAGAGAGATGAACACCAATGCCATATGGGGACTTGTTTGTGGACAATCCACAATGCCCAAGGCCGTACAGCATAATAGTGGACAGCGCTTCTTTAGAAGCAGCAAGCCAAGCATATTGAACATTGGCATCACCACGATACTTTTGCGTAATCTCAATCTGCTTCTGGAAAAGCTCCCATCGAGCTTCCATTGAAGCACTCGTGCAGCGGTACACATCAACTATATCTGCATTGCCAAACTGGCTGATTCCTGAAAGAAATATCTTTTGCACAAAATCAGCATGCAACTTCCCATTCACTGATGTAGTCCTTGCAGGCAAATTGACCTCTGCCTTCTGATTTTGTTCAGCAGCTTCATCCATATTTGCATCAAGTTTCTTGTCACAGCTATGCGCAACTTCATCTAAGCAGTTGCTAGCAGGTTTCTTACCAATTTGAATCTCCCTACCAACAGCATCAGACTCCCCACTGCATTCCTTTAACATATAATGATCCATTCCACTTATGTCAATTTCAAGCTGCAGCTTGATCTCGTGAGGCCCATAAGCCTCCTTAACCATAGATGTTTGGTCTTCCTCACATCCAAGCTCGCAGCATTCATGCGATTCTTCATCATCATCAAATATTTCTGGAAAAAAGCAATTGCCTGCTTCATCGATCCAAGCAATGGGTAGCTGCTTACCAGTTTTCAAGTCAAGGCAAAACATGTGTAAGAAATCTAGCACATGACGTTGACCATTCATCTCAACCTCAATGGCAGCCTTCTTTATCTGAAGTTCTTCCCTGGCCAAGCCAACGAGATTTGGAGGAAAATCAGTCCACTGCCCATCCTGATAATACATTAATCGTTGTGGAACCCCACTTTTTGTAAAATTTGAATAACATCTTACTAAAGATCTGGAAGACCGATGACCACACCTTATAGGTTTGGCCCTGCATCCATCTAATTTCCTTCGCTTTGCAAGCTTATTGGTTGACAAATTCAACGGTACTGGTAAACCAGTGTGAGGAACCCCAGCAAAGTGCGTTGCATTATGGGCTGCTCGTTTCCTCTTCAAACCGAGCATTACTTTGCGGCTTCTATCCAATCCCCTGGCGTTCTTTGTTTCCATTTTTTCCTACTAAACCAATCCCTATCAACAAGTTTAGATCCAAAAGTTCAAATGTAAAGTTTATGAAATCTCGAAGTCTTCAACCAGTCTCAGAGAAACAATGGCAACGAAGATGATTGGGAAACCCTGAAAAATCAAAGCAAGTAAGAACATATATAACATTATTAGTCTAGAGAATGACATGTAGCAAAGTTATAAATGAATCCGACAGTTTTTCATTCTGATATAAGTCTACTACATCTAAATTGTGAAGAATTCTGTTTGTACTTGAATATCAGTTTACATAGGAAAGCGAGTCAGTAGCATCTCATAGAGGTTTCTAATACACGGGACAAAGACAAAACAATATTAATTTATAGGTTTGGTTGTCTAGATATAAACAGCCAACTCGTAGAGGCCAAGGAGGTCCCTCTCTAGATATGGCATTATGGTATATAAAGACACACACAGAACGGGTAAGAGACACGCAATAGTACATAATTGGATATATATATATATATATATATATATACATAATGATACTAATAAATAGTATTGGGTAAGAATATAGCAATTAATGCAAAGGTTATTTATATACTCCACTTAATGAATAAGCACACGTGCTCCAAATGAATTGATAACGCTTATTTTTCATTTGAATTAAATGCCTTACTTTTTCTTTCTCGGTATTAAATAACATTGTCACTAGTTGTCTCTATCCCACGTTTTTTGTATTGTGGGGAATAAAATTTAAGAAAAAGTCATTTCCAGCCTTATTTGACGCAATGCTTTTCTACCTCACATCATAACTCATGATCCGAAATATCCGAGGTTGGCCACGTAGAAAACGGATTGCAATCAGAGTTTTTTTCAAACACTACTTTCCATACCTCCTTACAATAGCCATCCTCATTCGACGAGATGCTTTTCCACCTCACAACAGAACTCATGATCCGAAATATCCGAGGTTGACCACGTAGAAACCTGATTGAAATCAGGGCTTTTTTAGAAGCCCACTTACCCATACCTCCTTCTAATAGACATAATAATAATAATCAATGGAAGCTTTAGGCTTGATCCCCAATTATATCTAGACTCTTCCAGTGTAAGGTTCTTTAACAGGATCAAACCAATAGAGCAAAATTGAATTAGCAGGAAAGTTTGGTCAGTAAAGGAAAATTGGATTACTTGGTAAAGGTTAAAATCAGTGTCAAACCACTTGATTTCAAAGAACATCATTCTTTTTAGGTAAAAAAAAGTTAAATCGTTTTCGCATTAATTATCTAAGCTCCAGCAAGATACACCACCTGTAGTATTCTGTAACGCATTAACTTTTGTATCAGTACTACACAACTATTAAAAAAATGCATTTGACTTGCAAAAGAAGCATTTAAAATGGCGCGAACATGTTCACAATCACCGGAACATAGAAGAAATGCAGATTCAAACCAACATGAACTAATAGAATATACAGTATAAGAACAACACATACCGAGAGCTGTTGTTAGTGTTCATCCTGTACATGTCACTGTTAATAGCCTCAACTAATATAAACAGAAGAAAAGCCCCTTCCATTTCCTTATTCAATCTACAGCAAGGGGTAGCTCAGCTCCTACACCATCCAATTAAAAAATCATAAACAACCACTACCACAACCACAAAAAAGATGTCAATTCCTCTCCTGAGACCAAAGTTGCTTGCTTGTTAGCTGAAAAAATTGATAAATAAAAAAAGAAAACAAAAAGTACACCAGTTCATGTATTTCCACAACTAAAAAAGAAACCCTCAACTCAATAACCAACCCTAACGAACATATCATCTCAATTGAACAAAAAAAACAACTCGACGAAAAAATCCCCCACAATCAGCCCCTAATAAACACAATCCAACAACAATCGAGCCCGATCTACACACCAATGGCACAAAATCAAAACTACAAGACAAGTAACAAACGATGAACCACAATTCTACGAGAAAAAAACACGATGAAATCGAACAAATTAAACCTAGAACATAAAAACCGAAACTTTAGAGGTGAATACCTGCGCATAGAAGATGATAGGGCTAGGGCTGATGTTCATGGAGGAGGGTTTGGGTTAGGGATTGGGGAAGGAAGGAAGTAGTAGGTAACGGAGGAGCAAAACCCTAAGTCGGCCGATACGACGCCGTAGAAGATACGAGGAGAGAGCCTATATGACTGAGTGAGTCCCGAGTTGGCGGTCTATTCCATCATCTACGTCTGCGTGTGCTCCATTCTTTCTTCCTTGCGCGTAAAGTAAAGCAAACCACCAAATCAACGAGTCAATGAAGGTCTGATAACTCTACCTGCGGGGGAGGTCCGTGCGTTTTTCGCAGATTCTGATTGGATGGGGTTTGTGAGGTGGCGAGATGTGATTGGTTTGTCTTGTGGGAATGGGAGGAGGGTGTGTGTTTTTCTTATAAAAAATCTGGAGCTCACTGTCGTAGAGGGACCTTTCTGGAATTACGTTAAAATTTGGGTGTATTGAATTGAAATAAAGGAACTGGTGGTGTCCACTCCTGATGAAAAGTTAAAATAATTCGTGGGTCCTACTTGTAAGGGGATAAGTACGTTGGCACCAATCCTCTTCCAACGGGCCTTCGAAAATAATATAAAACTTTGGGCCGAGCCCAAATCTTCTATGGTTAAATTAGGGGTTAAACTGCAAACTTGTCGCTTAGAGCATCCACATCAATGTCTCGTCTTCTTCTTTTTTTAGTTGTCGCACCAACTAGGGCCTAAAAAAAATCCATCCCCATTGTTGGGACTCTGTCACAGCTGTTAAGTGGGATCCACATATTTTATTAAAATAAAAAGCAACCCATATGACATTTTATTATTGAACAAAAAATAAAAGAATAACATATAAATAAAACTGAGTCCAGGGGATTTGGAACCTCCAGTTATCCAAAATTACCTTGGGAAGGTAGTTGACCGAATCACATCGGAGATGTCAAAAGTATATGAGAAGCGATCTCACGTAAGGCAAATCGAGAATGCAAGAGGTGAACCCTAGACCAGCCCACTAACGTCACGAGATGTAGGAGTGATCGAGCAGCCTTGTTACATAGGAGCTCCATCATAAAGCTCTCATCTCACTGACAGCACGAACACGAGCTCGCCTTCGTGGGCTATTTGAGCTCTCAGATGGGGACTTAGCTTTCCTCTCGCTTTCACAAGCGTGGACGAAGTACGATGAGCCCTTATATTGGTTAAGTCAGCTGTAACACGGTCTTGGGACACTCAAAGGCTAAGAAACTCTTGGAGTGATTCTCATAATTTTCAGATATCTGATTTAACAGATGGCAAATCAAATATAAACAGTTTAAACAATTGACACAAAAGACAAATTGCAAGTTCAAATTTCCAACCGAATTCATTACAGTTGGATAAACTAAAATAATTAAAAGTCAATCTGCCGACTCCAATTAACATAGATATAAAGGGTCTACTGCTAATGTCCATGTCAAAAGCTAGCCTTCCTTTTGTTTTCTCAAGAAAGGGACTAAAATGAAATGCTGGTTTAATTACAGGTGGTTCCAATTACCTATTATTGTACTGTTCATATTCGTCTTGTAAAATCATGTCGACGCATTACAGAGCAATGGCAGCAAAAGAACCGGATCAAAATCAAACCCAAATGCCAGAAAGTAAAGCCGCTACTGAGCTGCTGGCCTCAACATTCTTGTTCCTGCTGCGGCACTTTCAAAGCAACTGTAGATTTGGGTGGCATCTGCATACAAAAGCACCCTCAGTTTAATTTAAAACTTCAATAAAAGCTACAAGATATCAAAGCCAAATAAAACTCCAATCACTCCTTTGTTCCATAACATATACAGATGCAATATTGATTGGCTTGAACTTTTCAACCAAATAAGGAGTAAAGGTGTCCAAGTGTGCATGAAATTAGAGCTGACAATTCTTGTCATAATACGACACGAAATTAGGCGTCTGGGCTCACAAATTTGGAAATCGTGTTGTGTTCGTGTTGGAGAGCTCAACACGTTTAGTAATTTTGTCGTGTTCATGTTGAGCATCCAAAACACACACACATACACACAATTAATTAGTCGTGATGTGACACGCAGCACGACACGCCCAACACACACCTCAAGGGTATAACTATAAATCAGACCTAATAGCATGTCAAATGTGTTGAGTCGTGTCGTGACAATCGAGTCGGATAATGTCGTGTCAAACATGTTGGTTTTATTATGCATAATCTGTTGAGTCGTGTTCGTGTCAATTGTGTCGTGTCAATACAACTCATTTAGTTATTGTGTCAAACGTGCCATGTTCTTGTTGGGTTGTGCAGCCCAATTACTGAATGTGTCGTATTCGTGTTGATTTGTGCATCGCCCAAACAACATTCAGCACGACATGAACTCAACACTGACGCACAAATTGCCAACTCTACATGAAATGTATAATGGGGCTTGTTAAACATACTCATCTTGTACTGAACAAGAATTAGCAATCAAGAAACATTTTTTTACTGATAAAAAAGGTTATCATCAAACCGCAGAACACAGGATGCAGGTAGACCAAAATAAATAAGAACAACAATGACCAATAGCAATTGAGAAACTTCACAAAAAATAGAGCTACAGCCATAAAAAAATAGTGAGAACAGAAAGCATACCTTATGCTGAAGGCTCAATATGGTAGTTTTCAACAAAGTATCCCCAACAATTGATCTCAATTTTATAACAAATTCATCTCGACTAATCTTCTTGCTCTAATAAAATACCCAAGACTTAGCGAAGAATTACAAGGAAATTTTGCAAACATCAAATAAAATTAGAGAAACAAAATAAAAACATACCCTAAAGAGGTTATAATGGACATTTACTAAATGCATACTGTTAGCAGCTACTTCTTTTGAGATAGCTTCAAGTAACAGCGGAAATGGCAACCATGGAGATCTAGGAGTTTTTGAAGCACACATGCCATTGTTAATTGCTGCTTCTCGGGATCTCTTCTCAGCTAGAGCAAATGGCTGACAACCCTTTCCCTAATAAGAGAAAAGTATCAACAAAAATAAAATAAGCACTCCAACCAAAGGCCACCATTTTAAGCTGCAAGCAAATATCTTTTGCCCTGATAAGAGAAGAAAATTTGATGTCCTGCACCATCGCTTCACAAAATTTTATGACCCAAAAATCCTTCAAAGAAACTATTCATGCTAAAAAAATTGATAAGTGATTTTGACTTGAAGAAGCAATATAGAACACATTAATTGAATATCAAAATGACTTTTTATGGAAAAAATGTATATTAAAGAGCAGGAGGGTTTACTGATTCAGCCGGAGAGCAATCAAACTGCAACTGTTGATCTTGATGCCCTTGACTAGTAGTTACTCCCGACAAATCAATTCTGCCTTGTTCCCTGACAACAGCCCCTACAGAAAAACAGAAGAGTTCTAGAGTCCCAACAGGCAAAGATGTTTTTAAGAAGTCAATAGTATAAGCTAACATTTAACTAATGGGAACTCAAGGGGTGGAGGAAGTCTCACAAACTAACTTTCACGTCTAGACAATCCAATACATAATAAAAGTTGTTTGACCATGTTCCACCACATAGACTAAAATACTAAATGAATAATCCAGATGAATTAATCAGCATGGGTAGATCGCTTCTGAAGTCATCAAAGCAAATTTCACTGATGAATAAACAAAACAGCAAGAAATGTGTATCACCTTCAGCACAAGGAGACGTATTGAAGCTGATAACATATTCAGGAAAAATGTGGGAATTCATATTCATATTCCACACAATAAAACAACTTGGATTCTGAAGGTCATCAACTCCACTATCAAAATCTTCAGTACTAGGATGGCATTGCTTAGAGCCAGGATGAACAAGTTCCACATTTCCCATTATAACACGACATAACACTACGTATCTAACCCCATTTTCATCATCATCATAGTAACTTGCACTGCAACAATACACATGAAAAAAATAGATGATTAATTACAAATAAAGGTTGACCAAGAAAAGAAGCAACACATGAAGGATACTCACAAGTACAAACAAGTCAGACAAACTATATTAGGACAGTGTAAAAAGCAAACAACATCTGACATCCTGCATTCCAGATCTAACAGACCAGAGATGGCCCCGATTTGGATAGCCCCACCACAAGGTTTTCTCATCAATTATATTAAAGCATGGTTCCATCAGGTAAATAACAATAACAAGTTGACCACTATCGTCATGATTCCATTTACAAATGCTCAGCCATATTTGGATTATGAGATTATCAGGACAATATACATGCAGTCCTCAAAGTTTTACTGTCAGGCATATTCTAATAATATTATTGACTGTTGTTAGAGGTCCTTGAGTACTCATTTTTTTACGATAACTTTTCTCAGAGTTCTAAGAGTTAACAACTTAGTTAACAAGTCGATTTTACCAATCTTCTATTTTCTAAATTAGTACTCCATGTCTTATTAAAATTATGTCTAACATTCTATTCAAACATGTGTGATTCATCAGTTCCAGTGTTGAATTTTATATGTACAAGTCTCCCTTCCTGGTAGCCTAAGTAACACTAGATACAACTGACAGAGCTTTATATAATTCCTCTCTTCTCAAAGTATACTCAACCCCAAGCTTATTATGACCTCGCCATATCCAATTCTAGCCCTAAATCCATAATATGCATTACTTGAAACATCCATAATAAGATATTTGAAACTAATAAGATGTAGGCAAACCTGATATGGGCACAGTTCACGGGAGCAAGGTTGACTCCAGTGCCATATGCAGACATGATCTTGGGTCCAAAGTACCCAACCCCATATGTCAAAATGCCAGACAGAGCTTCTTTGGTAACAGGAAGCCAAGCATACTTGACATTGGGATCCCCACGGTAATTTGTAGTGATTTCAACCTGCTTTTTGAAAAGCTCCAGTCGAGCTTGAAACAAATCACCAGAGCAACGCTTGACCTCAAGTATGTTCACACGTATGGAAGAATCTGTGCCCTTAATAAACATATTTCTCACGGTATTAGAATCAACAATGTCATGCATAACTACAGGCTCAGTAGTCATTCTTCTGCTGATTTCTTGAATCCGCTCAATATATGCATCTGTTGTTTTACCGCACTTGTTGCAGGTTTCTGAATCCTCAAGGTTTCTAACAGGATTTTGTTCAATTCTAATTCTCTTTGCCTCAGCATTTGACTCTTCAACACATTCTTCCAACTTGGAGCAGTTGTTTACACCAGTTATCTCGATATCAAGCTCTACTTTGATATCACAGGCCCCGTTTGGCTGCTCAAACAAAACAGCTAGATCATTCCCAAGCTCTGGCCCGCTGCAATCACTCATTTCACCACCACCATAATCATCTTTTGGAAAGAAGGTGCAGCCCGCTTCATCAACCCAAGCAATTGGCCTTTGTAAACCTGTTTTAACATCCAATTGGATCATATATAGTATGTCTAGTAACAATTCCCAACCATCAAACTCCACTTTAATCATTGAATTTTTCAAGTGAAAATGCTCTCTAGCCAACTGAACGACAGCCTCTGGAAAATCCTTCCACTTGCCCTTTTCAAGAAACATGAAACGTTTTGGTAGTTCACTATTCATAAAATTCAAATAGTTTTTAAGAAAAGATTCCTTTGAGCCCAGCCTGCACTTAGTACTGTATCCATCTGATCTCTTGCGCTTGCCAAGCTTGTGAAGAGATGAGATCAAGATGAGCTGTTGTGAGCCTTCAGGTAACACTTGTCTAGCTCCAACTAAATGTGCTGCATGCTGAGATGTCTGTTTTTCTTTTAAGTCAACGAGAATTCTATGGTTATTGTCCAATACTACTGCCCGCTTTGATTCCATTTATCTACAAGAACAATACCTATTCACAGTATATATCTAAAAGTCAACTGATAGAAACTGTACAACACTACAAGCCTCCTCTTGTATATCCAGGATAGAGAATGCCATGAAACTAAATTTACATGCCCTGCAGCAAAAGAAGAAAAAGAAAAGAAACAAGTATCTTTAGATATGTGTGGCAAAAACAAAAAATTGCGAACCCTACAACAAAACAATAAACAAAAATGAGTACATTGACCAAAGTAAATCCAGTCTAACATATACCACTGATTTCTTAGTGTCAAAATATGCCAATCAATTTCTAAGCACCCATAAAGTTGGGACACAAGACAAGATCCAAAACCTTTCAGTTGACCATATCTCTCACTCTTAAAAGTACCTCATAAATTCATATTTACTGATAATATACAACACTTGAACATTAGCAACATAAATTTCAGCTCCTACCACTACAAGAAAAATACCCATTTCCAACGCTAACGCGTCGAGAAATTTCATATTTTCGATGCCAATTTCCGACAGCTGAAGCAATCTGGCGTCCGAAATGGCGTCAGAAATTTAAATAATATATATA
>JAYMTA010003727.1:0-13737 GCA_036897625.1 Pelargonium cotyledonis | reverse complement strand
ATCTTATTAGATCACATATATGGTGTATTATGTGTTGTTCTATCTAAAACCAAGAATCAAGTCTCACATTAAAAAGACATATAAAACATGAAAAGAACACATAATATGTAAAGTTTAAATATATTGTGTAAAAGTCCTATATCGAATAAATAGAAAAATCATGGAGAGTCTAACTCCTATATAAAGAATAGGTTGTCCTTGGCTAATATACTTCTAAAGGCAATAGTGATTGTTATTGTGAATGCTCATAATTATTGATATTAACTAATAGATGTTTTTTATGTAAACGTCGGAAAATGAAAAGACTTTGCATGAGATTGCTCAAAATGTTAAGCTTGATGAGTTGACAAATTCTAATGCTATCTCACAAAGTTTAACACATATATATGTTAATTTTTTTAAGCGCATGCATACTAAATATTTTGGTTTGACCTTTGTTGTCATTTTATGCTACTTCATTCATGTTCTATTATTTATTCACTCATATGATTTAGTTCAATTTGTTTTATCTCTTTAAAGAAGAAATAATTGTTGAGAATGAAGAATCAATGAGATATTATACTTAAATACCCTACATTATATATAGTTCATAGATGGATACCGTACATTTTTCAAAATTCGTATGTTAGTTCAAACTAATTTAATATTATTTTCTTTTATTATTTGTATTGCATGTGTCATTTATTTACTAGAAAAATAAAATAAAAAATCCTATAGTGAATTTTTTTTAACCATAACAAAAATCAATATTAATAGACAAAATGAACATTATAAAGATGTTGAGTAGTTCGTAATTTCTAAACTCTTGCCCTACCAAAAGTGTCTAAATGATCGGTCATTACAACTTTCTGCCTACTTACTAGCTTCATAGCTGATTTAAGAAAAAAAGAAAAAAAAATTCAAAAGAAATAGTACATCATGCACTACATAGTTACAACTAGTATGCACTTGTGTGTCATCCTTAATCCACCTATAAAGATTTGAACAATCCTGAGAAAAGTAGGATGTTGCAAGTGATAATGGGTGCAGAAAAGTAAAGCACAACATAAGGCTAATGCTTCCGCTTCCTAAGACGAACTACAGTTTAGAGAAAACGAGTGTAAATTGTTCAACTTCTTTTTCATTGCTTGAAGATTTTGACAATTAGAATCTAAAATTTTCATAATAAACTACAAATTTGTTTAGAGTCTTCCTACTATGCCAAGTTGTATCTCTAGTTTATAACTAACTCTAAATCTGATTGAAAATAGTTGTTTCCTCTTCAAAGTACGAAACTAAACTACATATAGTATCAATAATTAAAATGCCCCGAAAGGGTTAAAATTTGATGAACAATACTAAATGTCGCGGCGGAAGGATTTATAGTTATGCCGCGACCAAAATTTCCGAATCCATTCTTGTCATGGCCATGAGTTTTAGCTTCAAGGTTTGTCGCAAGCAAGGTCTCCAATTGTCTTGTCTAAGTTGACTTGTTGACCTTTGATTGTGACACATATTCTTGTCACTACAAATACCCTGTTTTCAACCTTTCATTTTCTTTCTGGTCTTGGTTTCACGATGTCTTTAGTCGATTCTCGAAGCTTCCATAGTTATGTACTGTGGCGTTTACCAAATAAACGATCAAATAACACATACAAATAACGTCAATGTGGCGTCAAAAGCTCAAAACCAGTCAAGTTTTACAACTACATTCACGTGACTCACAAAGCTTAGATATGTGGTGAAATAATGCATGAAACCCATAAAAACATCAAGAAAATGATGACGAACTCAGTTTGGATTCGAGTTATAAGGTCGGGATAAGATGGTAGAGGTGATGATGCGGCATTGAGTCGATCATGCATGGATCTACTAGAGGAAGCCTCCTAAGTAGAACTGCAATGAGGGGCCTGGGAGGTTACCAATAGAGTGTTCCTCACTTTTGGAGATTTGTTTAGTGTTTACCAATTACATGCAACTCTTCAACATTTTGGATCTTCAGAAGAGTTTGCCAGTTTAGAGGAGGTAGAGTTTGCCAGTTTAAAGTATGACCTCCTCGGTCTATGCTATACTTAATTCTTGAAAAAACGAGGAAGATCGTAGCTAAATAGAACTACCTGAAAGTCTCCCAGAAAAGTTAATGCATGAATTTAGAAGTAACCATACAAAGATATGAACTTCATTGAATTTTCTCCTATATTCATATAGTAACTTATGGTAAAAGGCTAAAAGCCAGCCTAGCTTTACATATTACTGAATATTCGTAATTGATATAGCGCTATTATATACAGTACTGAAGGGAAGAGAAGAGAAATGACTGAAATATGCTCCTGATATCTGTCTGAAAAAAGAGGAAACTTACAGTGTAATGATCCAGCTGGCTAAATGTTTCGTGTTTGCGATTCCACTTACATGCGTATGCGCACAATTGATAAGCTTTTTGTGCACTTAGATATACCAACTTCACTACAAAAATGTATCTCTAATCAGGCGTGCCATTACCCTGGAAGATAATCGACTAATAATTTCTGGTAGCACGGTCACTGAGATGCTTGGCATAACTGGAAGAAGCTCTCGGATTATCCTTGCAACATCAGTACCCTATTGATTCCCACATAAAAGAACATGAGATACATACCTTGATATTGAGAAAATTACTTCTCATTAACTATACACAGAATCATTTAAAAATAGAAAACGGAACTGAAAATATACGTTTCATATATTTGGTGGTATTTACGAGCTAATCATAATAATCCAAAGCTAAACAGCAAAGCATCCATTCTTTCTTTCTTTTGTAGAAATAAATTTATAGAAACCAACAGGATCAAACTCTGTCCCTTTAACCTCAAACATCTGAACTTTGGTCACAAATGATATATAGTACGGACATTCTATTACAGCCATACTAAACAACAATTTCACGAACTGATTTCTTTAATTTTATGTTCACTTAAGATTTGATCCCTGAAGGGCAGTGAAACTGTCTGGTTCCAACTTAAATGAAAGTAAAATGTCTATCCAGATAACATGATAAAAGAGAAGAAATTGGGAACTGTTTTTTTCTTTCTTTCTTTTTTCCAAAAAACAATTCGGCTTATAGCATTAACTATGTCAACCAAACTAATGTAGAAAGAAAAATAAGGAAACAAGTACGTAACTCTGGAAAATAAAATTAAAAAACTAATAAAACAGGATTGAAGGAATAATGGTAAATCTCATATCTGATTTCAGAAATTGCCTTTCTTAAATGGTTAAAATTTCTATTGAAGTACCTGATTTGATGTCTGTGGTATCGAACTCCCAGCAGTTAAGAATTCCACAACCTTTTGGACGTTACTCAGTATGACTCTGTCTTCATCAGTGATTGTGGGTAAAAGTCCTGCAGGTTTAATCGGTCCAAAAGATGGAGCCATACTAAAAATTGGGGTAGCATTTCCAACTCCCAGTACAGCTAATATTTGTACCATCTGTTCCCTTGTTACCGCGTCAATGCCCTTTACTATCTGTTTGGCATGAAAAAACGATAGTTATTTGAGATGCCCACACATACAACCAGCCCAAGTGAGGTTCCAATTAAAATGATATTCTTTTCAGATCTAGCAGTCCTCATTTACCCAGTTTCGTTATTAAAGCCAAAAGTGATAAGTAGTCCAAATGGAGCTAAAGCTGGTATTATGAAAATCCTGGAATCAATGAAGGGGGGAAACAAATACTTCCTCCATCCCAAATGAGTGTCCTGTTTCTCTTGCATTTTTGTCCAAAACGAGTGTCTTGTTTTATGTTTAGGAAGTTAGTTATGCATGAATTACCAATAATAAGTTAGTATCCATGGAACTTGTTACAATACATGTTTATAGGTTTACAAGAGGAAATGTACAACATTAACTAGCATCCAAAATTTTCTCAAAACACTCATTTTGGAACGAAATAATACAAAACTAATGTTAATAGTGAACCCCAACCCCACACAATAATGATGTGAAAAGTTCCAAGAAATCTGGAAAAGTTATGTACAGAAAGACGGCATACTATTGAGAACATTGGGGGATTATACGTTTTTTTCTCCTTTGTCCATAAAAAGAATTCATATTTTCTGTGTATAAAAAATCAGAGAAACTCCTGTTTCTACAAGGAGGCATGAAAACCAGTAATTGGTTAAGGAGAGTTTATGTCAACTTATCAGAATTGAAGATGGATGTGAGGGTGTTTATTAAACCTAAGCTAGGAACAGAGAGAGTATCTAAGAGTGAGTTATGATTAACTGATTCCTTCATCTGAAGACATAGTTAGCTATCATTCTCGGATATGTCTTTTAGTAAAAGTGAAAAGGGATAAAAAGGTGCTGGAGGGAGATTTGGGTGGATGACTTAAAAAGTTCAGTTAACATTAAATAACTGAGCTTCCCCAACATTACGTCATTTCAAATTTGGAAGGGCCTGTGTCTAGGAATAGCATTATATAGAAATAAAATATAGTGTGTAGTGAAAGTTGGTACTGGAAATACCTCATCCAAAAGAAATTCACGGAAAAAGTTCCCCTTGTCAGACAGCAAAAAACTTAATGCTGCCCTCGTTTGAATTGGTTGATTTGATGGGGATAAACTTGATGACAATCCAGGAATTATGGAACCTGGTTGACTTTGTAGAATGCCAAGTTCAGCCATACCTCCATTCATACCCTCCCCACCTCCACTTTTGGCTGCAGTTATAAAATTCTCAAATGCTTGCATAACATCGATGAATCTTTCAGCATCAAAAACTCCAGATTTTCCATATATTGTGTAACGTAGAGCACTTCTTAAACGTGGGGATTCATCAGTTAGGAGCCTCTATCAAGATAAGAACAAAAAATGATATTCAGTTTAGCAGAGCAACAAGCTTATATTACCTATAGAACTCATCAAGAAGGCATGGAAGTTAGCCTCTACATTTAACAATTTTTAGGATATTTATTTGGTATATCTACTCAGACATTTTTCATGCTTTTATAGCTATAGGTCTAGGCATGTCTTACTTGTAAAAGAAGAGTGCTAAGTACATAAAAACAAAACCAATCTTTTTTAAAAGATTGGTACAGGGAGGGAGTTTAGGCATTCACTTGTCTACCAAAGTAATTGGTATAGTAATTGCATATCAGCGTATGTTATTGACTTGAAAGTTTAATGTGTTTCAACCATATGTTTAAGTTACACATATTCTTCTATCAATCGACAAAAATATCATCTCAACCCTGTAAATATTTAAGGGATACTAAATGAATTACCAAGGTTATGCTGGTAACAGTGTGCTTAGTGTACATACATGTGCGTGTGCGCGCGCACGTTATATTAAAAAAAGGCTATGAAGTTAAGAACATTAAATATCCTTACCTGTGCAATATATGGGTAGGCCTCATCTACAATAGCAAAATCAGAATCCCCCACTAAAGCTATGCCTTCCAGTACCCCTATTGCCCTAATTATGAGAGCAAAATAAGGAGGTATCCTAAATGGATAATCAAAAGTTATTTGTGCCAAATCTGATGCCAGTTCCTGGAAGTTAATATTTTTTGCTCCACCACCTTCCAGTGCTTGATCAAAAACCTTTGCCAGAACTGGCATGATGGGATCCAAATTCACCCCATCAGGAATGAAACCAAGTTTAACAAAGTCTTTGACTATTGCTGCATAATCTCGATGAATAAGGTGAGCAATTGCTTCAATCATTCCATACTTTTGATCATCGGTTAATTTGGTCACTAGTCCTGTTACAGTGAAAGCATACTTTAGAATAATCATAAATAGGTCTAGATGACTACAAAAGAGCAACCAATTTCCAATTAGCATATGTTCAGTTTGAGAATCCGAGTAAATTTCAAGCTAAATTGTAGTAGAAAGATACAAAGTATCTACATGTACATCCATGCACGATACCTGTACTGCAACCATAATAAATAGTGAGTGAAAAAATGTTACGGTTTATGCATATCCAGTCATATATACACTTTGTAATCTATAGCAATACTTGTACACATTCTGTAACAGAGTTATTTTCTTTATTTGGGTTATTAAGTGACTTGTTTACAGTATGACAAAATACCCCTACTTCTGATGGAAAGCATTTGAAAGAGAGAGAAGCAAATTTACAACAAAATGCAACAAACATCATTGTGTATATGGCCCTCCTAATCAAGTTGACTGATGATCTTTTACCATTTATTCTAACAGAACTGATAGTTACCAAAGTCAAGAATGGCAAGCTTCCCATCTGGAGTACGAATCAAATTCCCAGGATGAGGGTCGGCGTGAAAAAACCCAGTATCAAGCAACTGTAGTTACAAATGAAAATAAGTTTGAGAAATTAGTTGAGATATTTGAAATTCACTCAAGCTAAATTTAACGATGTAAAACAAAAATGACAGCTGGGTTGGTGGTGAGTGGTCATTGGTCAAGCAACGTCAACCTAATAGGTTGTCCAAGTTTAAAATGTATTCAGTGTATTAAAGATCTCAAAGAACATTTGAGGTACAAAGGTCCTTTGGGGCCATTTGAGTGTACAGGTTAAAATGATTAAAATAAAAGTTTTATGCGGATTATTCAATAAAATAGTTTGCTTATCATGCGCCTTAGTTTAAAAGCCCCAAAGCGCAGACTTTGAACTTCATGAAAAAGTTCAAGTGAGGGCTTTTTTTAGCTTCATTAAAACCGCTGGGCTTCATGTACAATGAAACAAATCTAGGGTTTAGGGGTGTTTTCTAGTACACTGATAGGGTCAAGTTTCCCCATAAAGCATCCATCCAAATTCAGATCCTACAGCAACCTATAAGGCCAACTTCAAGAATATAAAATGCGAGTAATACTTGGTGCCTGCAGGATGAAATTTCTCCAAACATGCTACCAAAAAGAAGGGGAAAGGGAAAAAATAAGAGAACTCTAAGTCAAAGTTATGTCACATCAAAGCAAGTGGAGCAGTAAAAAAGAAATAGAACCATAGACGCTCAGCAACCTTCAATCTATCTCCACAGGAAACAAGTTCACAAATTTACGAGTAACTTGCCTGTTTCAGATAGCATATGACACCAACATTCACCAACTCTCCAACATCACTTTCTGTACTTTGTGAAAGCTTTTCTCCATCTATCCATCCTGTAGTAAGAACTTTTCTTGAAGTATATTTCTGATAGGTCTTTGGTACAACAACCTGAAACATTCAATTTTGTACCAAATGCGGCATAAAATTAATAAAAAGACATGACAGCTATTAAGCAGTTGATATCTCTGAGTATCTATTTTTTTAGCAAACAACAATCTAGTTTGACTATGTGTCAAAGGCAATATTTAATAGATGTACCAATCCTATTAATTCCTGAATCAGGTGTCTACAATACACTCCTAAAAGCATTTTTTTTAGCTTCCTTGCCCATGGTAACTTCATTCAATCTATGAATGTCAGGAGTTGGAAACCTGTATACAGACATGGGAACAAGAGGTACCCAAAACCAACTTCTTTTGTATTATAATTTTGGGGTGTTGTGAAGATCCAAATGTCAGTGCAATGAAAATGGATAGTATGCAAATTATTTGTTTCCCATTTTCTCCACTCATAAATCAGAGGAAATTTCACTTCAACAACAAAATAAAGAGAAGAATTATGCAAATGATTACTCACATATCCATTATGTCACCATTTTATAATAATCCTTCAACTGTAATGATTTGCTCATTTTTGTATATTGAAATACACTTTCCACCTCTAACTTCTAGACAATTATAGCTGGAATTCCATAACCAAATCAATAGCCCAAGTATATAAACTTCATGATATAACGAAGAAATATACTAGAAGTCACAAGACAAACCTGTGGAAGGTCCTTCCTCATCATTTCAGCAAAACATGTTCCATTTTCCCCTTCATTTACATAATCAAGCTCCTCAAAGAAGCGGGCAGCCCATTCATCAACCAATCCAACCACATCAACAGAGATCTGAAAAAAAGTAGAGAATTAGGGCAGGAAAGGAATGGAGAAACCATTTGTTGCCGCCATAATAATGATAATACGTCAAGAAAAGAGGAAAGTAATTTGCCGGCAAGTCAGTTACTTGACAAATATTACCTGGGGAAACTTTCTAAGAACCAAACCCAAATTCCGTATGACGAATAAATCAACTGTAACTGTCTCAAGAACAAAAGGTCTCTGCACTTTTACAGCAACCTGATCCCCATTTTCTTTAAGTCGGCCTTTGTATACTTGCCCAAGAGATGCTGCCACAGATTCCTCAACATAAGAAATAATTATTGGGGGACAAAATGAAGCACGTACAGCAACAACAAAAAATATCTTTTGGTGGCAAATTTCAGTAATCACTCATACACAAATATAATTCTATATTTGATGGAGATTACCAGCAGCAATTGGGGAAGGTGAAAGTTCAGAATAAATTTCTTGCCATGGCCGACCAAGCTCCTCCTCAATAAGAGCCATAGCAACATCATCTGGAAATGAAGGAACCTTCACCAATCATCAAAGCCAAAAAGTTAGGAATTTAACTGGATTATATAAGAATATGGGTGCTGATAGCACAAGAATGTTTCTTTCACACAATTTGATTGAATGAGCAATATAGATTCCTGATGTTTAAATATTTACAATTGTTTTTCTTCTTATGAAGTGACCCCTTTGTTTCAACAGAGATACACAGAAAGTTTAGTAACTTGACAGTAAAAATTTAGGGGATAAAGAAGTAAGATGTGCATAGAACAAAGGCTTTACAATATACTGATAAGTGATTAGCAATTAGAAAAGGAAACTGAAAACTGTGCAAATGTCAATCAGGAGTGTTTAAACTTTCAAAAGATATTCAACTATGCGCAACAGAGGCTACCTGATAATGATAAAGCATTCATTTACGAAAGTAGAAAAAAAAAATTGGAAGTTTAATATCAAGATGATAATTCCAACTTATAGAGCACAAGGATTTGATGATATGGTATAAATGGGAATTGTTTTTACTACTCCATTGATCCTTCAAGATGATACTCTAGTGTTGAGAAGAATTATAATCTTTCAAGAAGCTAAAAGAATACTTTTACCCAAAATTATACCTTATCACAGAGCTTTTGCAACTCGATCATGGCAGATGGTGACAGTATATCTGGCCGGATGCTCAATGCTTGCCCAAGTTTTATATATGCTGGACCCAGAGAGGTTACAATGTCCCTCAATTCAATTGCTCTTGCAACTTCATTCTGATAATAATCAGTACATAAACATATCAGGTAGATGCTAAAAGCTGCGTTTTAGAAAGGTTGAGCATATAAATGAGAATATAATAATCCATTATATGCATGCATTAGGAAAAATGATTGCCCAGTCATCTGCTAGGTTTTGCTCTCTTTCACCAAGATTTAAGAGATGAATGCAAAAAGAGAGAAAGAACATTAGGTGAACATGCCTTGGGCACTCAAAATATGAAATTCCATCAAGAAAAATCATCGGAAATCTGAAGATTGTTTAAATATTTATAGACTACAACTATCATTTACTAGTTACTACTACAACCCAGAGTCAAGAATATCAAGGATAGGATACTAAATATGACCAAAATAACATCTAATAATATAAAAAAATTAATTGGGAACTCAAGAAAAGGACTAATCATGTTCTTAACCATATGATTACCTTATGATCAACAAATGATTCAATCATGGTTAGTAACAACCATTTAAATGAGGCAAGTAGGGCATCAAAGACTCACCTCCTTGACCTTTTTGTTTATCACATCCAAAGCAATGCGAGAGAGAAACCCCCCAGCAACAGATAGTAACTGGACAATTCGTGTAGCAACAGCACGTGGTCGTTTTCCCCAATATGCAGATATACTAGCAGGGTCATATACCAGAGGCAGGAACTCACTGCTTTCATCTACCTATGGAAGCACAGAACAGGAAGAAAAAAAAAACATATAACGAATACAGTAGCAACAATTCAAACAAAAAATATTAATTACTTCAGTTCACGAGGGACATCCTAAGTTTTAAAATTTCAGCGAAAAATGCAGCATCCAGGGTATAACATGTTCACTATTTTACAATTTTATCTAGTAATACAATCCATCCTAATAACTTCCTAAATTCAAATGCCATTAAAAATTGTTGACCCAAATATAGGATTCCATAAAGGCAATAATACCCAAGGCATCAAAATATAACATGGGCCAGAGAACTTCAGAGTTTTTAGACATCTCTTAAAAAGTATGGGTTCCAGATCTCAACATGCCCATATTTCTTAACTCAGTACAAACTCATTGTAGATATGTGTGCTTGTGTTTGTTTTATTATATCTAGGTTTTATTTCAAAACCAATTGAGCATACACATGTTAGTTGATGTCAAAAGCATTTCTATTCCACATTACTATGGCCCAAAGTTTGACATTTAGATTTAAATCTTCAATTACTTTTCCACAAAATATATATATATATAAAACATGAATATAAACGTGTACCGTGTATAATTATAGCCTCAGTTGACTTTCTCAGAGCAAAAATTCCAGAAAAGGTGGAATCATTATGCACCCATTGACAGGATATAAATCCACATCGGATTAAAGAAGATCACGTACATCATAGTAAAACTATTGCTACATTCTATTACTTTCACAAAGTAAATTTCAATGAATTGAACATAAGTTTTGATCTGTCTACTGTCTAGAGCACACATTACTGGGTTTTATTTCATAACGGAGTACAAAACTGATTCCAGCTTCATGTAAGCTGTTAAATTTCAACATTGGGCTACATATAATGGCTTGGGCTTCTCCTACTAAAAGTTCAACCTCGTTAGTATGGTTTGGATTGCACAATTATATCTAGCCTTTTCACTTTATATTTCACCAAAGCGATACTTTATCACCCAGTTCAACACAAGCCAACGTAACACATACAAGATTGAAGGATGTTACCTCAACCAAGCGAAGTTGAATACTGTTATCAGCAAACTGGGAGTCACTTAAATTTTGGCCCCGAAGACCTTTCATGAGTATCGCCACCTGTTCATTCTCTTCCATCTGTGCCCTTACTCTTTTAATTTCCTTTGATACGTCTCCAATCCTCTGACATTTCCAGAAACCAAAAGAACAATAAGTTCAAAATGACGGTAATTTAAACAATAAAAGAAAATTTTAAGTTGGCTTTATTTCACTGACAAATTTAGTCTACAATAAAAGTTAATTACTTCATCCATCAAAAACCAAAAAAGAGTGTTTATGGTTATGACTCCTTAAAATTTCTTCCTCAGCATTCTCAGGAAATAGAAACCTAGCTGATAACCACTAAATCAACGAAATACGAATCCCTAAATATCAAAAACATTTTCTGTTACTCCGCTCAGAAATGAATATCTCAGACCATTTGTTTCAGCAGACTCTCCAGAATGCTTATCAAATCCAACAATCAAAATCGCCAATTCAGCTAAACACGATCCAGCTATTTTCGTTAGAAACCAAATCAAGATCTTGTGTGCACTCCTTATCAGCAAACTACAGCATTCCGCCTCTAATAACTTTCTTGGCAACGTCTCGATCCTCAAATCAAATCTGACAACAACTAGAAACAAAAAATCATCTAATTACACATCAAGTTGACTAAAATTACCGTTGAAGCTCCGTTGACCGGTTTGGGCGGCGAGGCAGAGGTGGATGATCCATTGACATTCTTAGGCTTAGACGGCGGCGGTTTAGGCTCGGCGGCGACGGCTTTGACATGCAAATTGGTCCGCGCGCGTGTAGAGGGACGGCGAGGGGGGGAAGGGGGGGGGGGGGTAGGGGCGCGGCGAGGGGGAAAGGCGCGGGGGTGGCCGTGGTGTAGAGGCTGGACTCCGCCGTAGACAAGCTGCAGTGACGTGTCCATGAGCGGAATCGATACTGGTAAAATGGTAATGGTATCAGTTGTGTTCAGTGCTGTGTTTGTGTGTGTGTGTTTGATTGGCTGATGGTTTATGTACGGTGGAGAAGCCATGGACGCTGGAGGAACACGTGGCGATACGTCGAGCCCGTGGTTGGTTTTTGTTTTCTTTTTTCTTTTTGGCTTGTCTTATTGTGATGATAATGTGTGCTTCCTCAACCATTGGCTTTGTGACATTTCATTTTCCATGATAATATATTTTTCAAGAAAGATAATTTATTATGGCCATGTTTTCTATGTGAAATAAATTTGAAGTGAATGTGAGAGGTAGCAGTTGTAATACATTTGTGTGTGCGCGCGCGTGGGGAAGGAAACAAAATATATTATTACAATTTACGAAGTGCCTAGCAAGCGTCTGAGGGACGCTATCCACATATCTATTAACAAAACAAAATTGAAATTTATCTATATAAAGCGACATAATCTGACAATCGATGAAGAGGAGGTCAAACCGTTTCAAATTTTCATTGTCGTCATTTAAGACCAAGACCATGTCTAAAACATTGAGTTCGAAAATAACTGAATTCCAACCTTTCCGACAAACCTAATCCATAGCTTCTCGCAAAGCCATGGCCTCCACCGCCCTTGAGACTTGCATGCCCAACCATCGGCATCTACTAGTTCCAACGCAAATAGTCATTTCGACTGACCCAATAACCAGCTGCTCCAACTTTATGGTCAGAATGAAGAAGAAAACCAAAAATTTGTCTAAGTGCAAGAGACGGCTTGGGAATTAAGGCTCAACAAAAAATTAAGTATCATAGAGAGATTTTAGGAGAGAAAAGTCAAGAATGTTATAAGTGTAGAAAATAAATGTCCAAGGCATATACTTAATCAAAGCAAGAAGACGTGTCCAGCAAGAAGACGTGTCCCGCAAAACATGTCCAAATTCTTGGACAAAACGGCAAAAAATCAAACATTACTATGACATGACACCGATAACTCATAATCTCTTAGAATGGGTGACAATTGATGCTACCCGAGAAAATCATAACAATATTCGGTGAATGATGAAGTGGCACGTGACGCTTGAGCGCCACTCACCATCATTTCCCGACGATGAAAACATGGCTTCGCAAAAAGATTCTCCCAGAATGCAGGCTTAAAATAACACATCCAATAACGGGCGCCAAGGCTATTAGTCACGTGACACATTTAAGAACGCAAACCAAGTCCATCAACCGCCAAAAGATACGGGGAGTAAGACCACAACCTATCACAAAGATCTTACACACCATTCTTTTGCTCTCTTCGTCCACCAAGGCCGTTTGCTCACTTGCCCCTAGAATGATCGCGACATGCTTTTGATTGTCATGTCAATCTTGCGCACCATCTGTCTGCTCTTCTAGTTCGTCAAGACCATTTGTGCACCCGGCCCTTGAATTGTCACGACATCAGATTTGGTTGTCGCGAAAAAAGTTCGCATAAGTGCACATTGACCATATTCTTCAATTTCAAGTCATCATGGAGGCTATTCATCTCATCAAATCAATTATATTATGATCTATAACATTCAAAACTCTAGGACGTACCCCGAACATTAGAGACTTTTAGGGGTTTTGACATTCGTCTCGACGCATGAAGGAAACATGAAAACTCTTGGTCTCACTTGGCACCCACATACTGCACGTTTGGGGAGCAAGAGCCTAAACCACCAAGTGGGCTCACATACAGCACATCTGGCAAGGGTTAGAGGTTAATATATATACCATTGTCTTAGGAAAAAGGAGAGAATCTCTCACTCTCACACACACACACACACACACACACACACACACACACTCTCTCTCTCTCTCTCTCTCTCTCCACTCATCCCCC
>JAYMTA010003726.1:0-13742 GCA_036897625.1 Pelargonium cotyledonis | reverse complement strand
GTGATGGATATGATCATTCATCCTTGTTAATCTCTGGAATAAACCTAAACTCTATTGAACAAAGCCTCAAACCTGACTACTTTTTTTTTGGGTACGTGATCTCCATTAAGTATTCATTCTAAGTTTGAGCCATATCCCGCGTCAGCTGGACAGCTCCTCAAAATATTTAAAATGGTAATAAAGTCTTTTGACATCCCAAATGTTCATTTTGTTTGTTGCAGCTGTTACATACATAGATTCCAGTGCTGTTCAAGCTTTGAAAGACTTGTATCACGAGTACAAATCACGAGACATTCAGGTACAATGCCTTTTCTGTTTCTAAATGATTTTGGGAACAACTGCTAGTGTTCATCACAACCTTCTATGTACACAGATCGCCATTTCCAATCCAAACCGAGAAGTTTTGCTGACCTTATCAAAATCTGGAGTCGTGGGCCTGATAGGCAAGGAGTGGTGCTTTGTGAGAGTGCACGATGCTGTTCAAGTTTGCCTT
This sequence comes from Pelargonium cotyledonis, assembly GCA_036897625.1. Lineage (NCBI taxonomy): Eukaryota > Viridiplantae > Streptophyta > Magnoliopsida > Geraniales > Geraniaceae > Pelargonium > Pelargonium cotyledonis. Next base: position 13,249 of record JAYMTA010003726.1, on the reverse strand, counting down.
CAACATGTACAGAATTTAAACGGAACACCAAAGACATCAGAATCACAAACCAAGGAGAGACCAAGTTACTTGCAGAGGTTACTGAGACAGAGAGGGGAGGATTTTTCAATCTCCCTGTTAGAATCTGGTGATTTAATCCAACCTCATTCCAAGGAAACTGATCCCCAACTCGAGCCCTTGTTGTCAAAGAAATCTTGAAAGTCGCTGCTCCCTTGGAAGCAAAGGTTCCGGTATTTGTAAAGTAAGTATTCATGTTGTACATTTCAAGCCCACATTGCATATTATGCCTTGTATCTGCTCCCAAATTCGCCCGGGGAAATGTAATCTCCATATTCAGCTTATTCTTTTGCACCCAATTGATATTTGACAGTATATTCCGGAACAGCTTGTTGATTCACCTTATTATGTGAAAACTGATACACTATAACAAGTTTTCCCAGGATAGGATATTTTTGGTTCATTTTACTTCGCAACTCAAACCTAAATTTGACTATTGTCCCGTGTTGGTTAAATTTCAATTGTACTTGTAATTTGAGCATTTTGAGCTACAAAACATATTAGTTACCTTATTTTTATATTAAATGTTGGTAAAATTGGTCATTTCCTATGATATATTTGTATGATAATAGAGTCTCGAATGCACAGAGTACAAGAATACACAACTCACTTTTGTGTTATATAGCGATGTTCTGATTATGTCCCACATCGGGTAAAAGGAAAAACCTATAGATCACGAAGTGCTATAAATAAAGGCAGAGGCGCAACATTTAAAATTGCTGTAAACTGATGAGTGAGGAAAGCAAAGCGAACGGTGAGAGCCGGTCGCCGCGCGAATCACTAAAAAGAAGCGCATGATTTTATGGAGGGGTGATAGGCTGGCCGAGCGTTGACGCCGCGGGCCTTGCGAGAAAGATTTAAGGAGAGAGGTCATTTCCTTTGTATGAATTTGACCCAATATGAACATATCTTCTCATTTGTCGTTCGATAACGGAGCTAAGTTGTTTTGCAGTGATGAATCGATTCATGTACTCTTAAATTTTGGAATCAATTGGTCTGCAATATTCGGTGTAAGGTGGTAATGAATCGATTCATGCACTCTGGAAAGGAAATTTTGGAACCAATTGATCTGCAATTTGTTCAGTACGGTGAAAGGTAGTGATGAATCGATTCATGAACTCTGGAAAGGAAATTTTGGAATCAATTGATATGCAATTTGTTGTGATGAATCGATTCATGTACTCTGGAAAGGAAATTTTGGAATCAATTGATCTGCAGTTTGTTGAGTTCGGTGAAAGGTAGTGATGAATCGATTCATGAACTCAGGTAGTGATGAATCGATTCATGTACTCTGGAAAGGAAATTTTTGAATCAGTTGATCTGCAATTTTTTTTGTACAGAGAAGAATGTTCGGTATGAATAATTGTCTTGATTGGATATTTTCTGTTTCTGTGCTTGAGCCAAATCTGAAGGACAGTTTCCTTTTCTGGAGAATTAGCTCAGTCTCACGTGCCTTGTTGTTGATGCCGTGGTATGCTTCCTATGGGTTTGATAATATGCCTCAGTTAAATTCGGAAAATTGATTCAGCCCGAAAAGGAGTCACATTAAAAAGGTGTTTGGATTGTAATGTCCTTCCGGATTACTCCCCGTCCCAAAATAATTGTACACATTTCTGGCAGAGATTGAGGATTAGTCACTGATAATTGGTATGTTCTCTTAGGCCCTATTACGCTCTTAAATCAAGTTTCTAACTAACTTGTTTTATGCATAACTAAATCATTGAAATAGAAAGTGGACAATAATGCTGGGACAATTTTTAATTTTTTTATAGAGTGGGACAATTATTTTGGAATACAGAGTATACATTTTAGCCAAGTGTTGGTGACTAAGAAACTGGTTAAGATATGTTGAGTATAGTATACTTTCTCCATTTCAAAATGTGTCAATTTCTTGTATAATTATTATCTCAAAATGAGAGTCTAGTTTCCTTCTTGGTTAGTTATGCATAAAATTATCAACATTTCAAAAATAGGTTGGTTAATCTCAACACCTCAAAGAGTATTGTGAGTAAAAATCTTGAAAGATGAGGAAGTGTCCTTTGTAATGGGTTGGGCACTCATTTAGCAAACCAGTTTTCTAGTTTGAATTCTAACGTCCAGGTCGATTACAATTAGTGCTCACACTGGAAAACCATCTCACCAATGGGAGGGTGACTAATTGCCAACCCCCATTCTATGAGGGTTTTTTTGGACTCATAGCAAAGAGACACTAATTTCCCTCAAAATACAGAGTTGGAAGGGACCATGGTTAAAGATTCATCTAGCCGACCCCAACATTATTGTTGAGAAAATGATGCGGTTGTTGAATTCTTGCATTCTTGTCTGTTAGCATTTGTCTTGCCACCATCTAACTCATTGCAAAAGCAATATATAATTATATATTGCATGATTTGGGGATTGAGATCTCATATGACTCAGATTGTGTTGGAGAAAAATGACTTTGGATCTTTGGGAAATTCATTTAAAGCTAATTTGCTATGTACATGATCCAAAGTGTTGTGCAACTGTATTACTATTTGTGTATTAAAGTACTTACCTTATGGTGTGTAACCATTGGTGTTGGATACAATTTTTAAACAAAACTAAAAGCAAAGTTATGGATGTTTGTGATGATTGAGGTCATGATATACATCATACTTGACACAGAATCTCCATTTAATGCAGAATATATCCATAATACTTGGTGATGGGAAATATTTAGTTATCTAGGTGACAAAAGATGCCTCCTTTAATTTAGACAGTGGATGTGAGTCGTGTGATCATTGTTTTGCTCTTGATATTAGTGATTTTTGAATTTTTTTCTTTCTTTTCCATTTGGTGTAATAATATCATGTGTGCGATGTTGATTGAACAGAGAACCATACAGCTGTGAGAACTGTATTCAACGGCAGCAAGCATTCTGCGCAGGTGGCGCTTTGCTACTGACTTCTTCTGCCCATAGGAGCAGCATGCATGCTTTCGCATCCATAATTGATGGTATGTTTGCCTAGTAGTTTGTTTTATGTGATGCTCCAAACAAATTAAATTTGGTTTAACAAAAGATGGAAAATTTACTATGGCTTGATGATTCTGAAGCTATCCACTTCCGACACGTCATCAGGCTCAATCTATAATGATATCTAATCATGGGTATTGTTGTCTGTTGACATGGCAAAACAGGCTGAAGTAGCAGCACCATTGGTTTCGTGTGCACCTCTAATTCAGCATGAGCTGCACATGCTGTCAATCCTCATTTTGTAACTATTGAAAAAACTTCCTTGTCGGACCATAGATGAAAATTGCCTTTGATTAGACACAATTTTTCCATTAATGTTGTTACTTGTAACAAAATATGAAGAAATTGGAAATGTCTTTTTTATGATGACAAATAAATGGTAGAGGAAAGAACATAAGCATGCATCATACTCGCTCTTATCCTGATTTTTGCTCATAATGGAATATTTATCAGGTTTGTTCTCAGATTTTCGATCGTGTATTGATTGTCTGAGACTCAAGACTGTGTTTGGATGAAATATATCAGGCAAGTGGTGAATCTCGTTTGTTTGTTTATGCATAGTCTGCTATATTTGGTTCATTGCATCAAAGAAACTACAATGCCTTTCTTCTTTGTTTTGACAGGGAATATGTTGTTGATGGTGGTGGATGAAAGTACTTAAAAGACAAACCTGTCATCAGGAAGTCTAGAACCCGACAGAAGTTCATATTCATTTGATGAAGCATAATAAGTTAATAACTATTTTCTGAATTTGATTTTAGCTATATTATATATGCCCTTATATTTAGAGGGCTGCTTTTCTATTATATGGAGATTCTTATGAACTAATTACTGAAAGTGACTTTTTGTACTGTGTGGGACATCCTTAGGATGCTATTTGTTTTTCCTTGTGTATCCCAACAAAGATGCAACATGTTTCTAGGCATATGATGAACACTAGCTAAATCAAAATAAACATACTTGCAGAGGAATTATCAGCCAGCTGCGAGGACGTAGGAGATTTGGGTATCCCCTGGAAGGCCTGGTCCTCTCTCTAAAGCATGAAAACAATGGCTGGGTTACTGGATGGTAGAATGGTGTTTTTGCCACCAATCATAGCATGCCTATTTTGTTTTTAGCCTTTTCAACTCAAAAACTACTTGTTTTGAAATTTGAATTGTAATGGTTATTACCTTGCTCATTTTTGCAGGTTGCGGACACAAATGACCCTCCTCACTCCCTAGACATCACAATGGTGTGAGCCTCGTGCACTGGGCCGCCCTGTAACGGTTACATTTCTTGCTGCATATTCACTGAAGAACCAGGGGCAATTCATTTGATACTTGTTTTGGTACTCTCTGATAATATATATTTTTACTGGTGCTCTTTGAATTGTGAGCAACGAAAAGAAGGATCGTATGGATTTTGTAGGTTTGTCTGTTTGGAGGAATTCTGAATGGGGGATGCCCCACTCATCACGTGGAGAGTGTTGCCTAATGGCAATCCTACAAGACAAACAAATAGTCATTTACAAATCTCCTCTAATCCCTTCTCCACCATTTATCTCCTATCTCCCACATGGGACATCTGGTCCCACCCCCACTTTTACTACTATATATTGCATATAATGTTCTTGTGCACCCCATTATTGTTTGCTGCATCATATTGCAACAATTCAATCGTTGCAGTCTTGCTCGCAAAACTCTGGAACAACTTCGTTTGCAAATTGCTCTCAGTTCCAAGAGCAAAGTTTGCGAGCTCACAAAAACGTTGTTGCTGAGTAGTGTATATACTGGTAGTTAAGTTTCGTATAAAGTACTGTATTGATCTAGTTCAAGGATTGTAGGATCATGGGTGACTCCTCTTCTTACATACACATGGTAAATGATATGGACGATCTGATCTCCAAGTTTTCTTGATGGAGCATTCTTTTGGTTTTTGATCATTTTTGTTATTTCTTTTTATGGGTACTTGTTACTCCTGTTATAGTTTCTGTTGATAAAATTTGACTCCTCTGCTTCTTACATGCACATGGTTAATCATATGAATGATCTCCAAGTTTTCTTGGTAGACCATTCTTTTCATTATGTGACCTTTTTGTTATTTCTTTTGTAGGTAGTTGTTACTTTTGTTGATGATAATTTGACTATTCTGTAGGTGCAGCACCTGATAGAGAAGTGTCTGATCTTCCACATGACTAAAGAAGAGTGCATGGATGCTCTCTCTAAACATGCAGACATCAAACCAGTAATCACCTCAACTGGTCAGTTTCTTTCCATCTTTTTACTTTGTAGATATAGCTATCACTCTCCAGAGATGGATCTAGTGGGAGGGGTGTGGGGGCAGTTACCCCCACTAAAAATTCATTCTTCAAAATATGCTCTATAATTATAATATAAAAAAATACATATTTGTCCCTTAAAATTTATGAATTTGTCTTTATGACTTGTTGAAATATTAGTTCATGCCCCCATAAGAATTTTGATTTTTAACCCAATAATGAACATGCTCTAGTAATTAGTGATGTGATATTTGGGTTTGGATTAAACATTAATAAAGCTCCAAATTAGGATTTACTGCCATTCCTTTCATTTGAGGTTCATGTCAGATGAGCATGAATCGTGGAGAGCTTAGAGGGTGTTTGGATTAGCTTGTAGTCTGCTCAAACTAGATCATAAGCTACTAATGGTAGTCTACGTATAAACGAGAAAAAAAAAAAGACAAGTCGGGGCACCGCAGTCTATTATTTTGTTGATATTAATTCTGAAAATGAGAAACTGATCTAACCAAGTATATTTGAGTTTTTTATTTTTCTGATGAAGTGATAATAAATATTTTTTTATCCAAAAAGAGAGTTGATTATTTTACTGTACGATTGTAATTTGTACCTGATTACAGGTTTTTGAGAAACTAATCAGACACCCTCTTATTGCAACTTGAGTCTAATGAACATATCGAGTTTTTTTTAGAGAAAATCAACTGTGTTAGGACATGTATTTAGCTTCAACACTAAACATAGAGAATTAGAGATGAAGATTTGCTTAAGTACCAACCCATAGTGATCAAATCATGTGCTTTTGTATCTTTTTTGTGTCCAGTGTGGAATGAACTAGAGAAAGAAAACAAGCAATTCTTCGAGGCCTACGCTCAATCTCAACACAAAGGAGATCGCATGTCCGAGGAAGAGACAAGTCAAATGATACACAAGATGATATTGGATTCCTCCAAAGATTCAGACAAATAGCATAAAAAATGATCTCACCTTTGTGTTCTGGTTGGTAGCTTGCTTTGGCCTGCCTCATTATCAGTAAAAAAAAAAAACCCGTCAAAACACAAGGAAATAGCCTCTTTATGGTCCCCAAGCAAACTATGATTATACGGAAGGGCACAGAGTATTGCATGGTCCCCTATAGTAAGTCTTAGCTTTGGTTCCTCTGCAGTGAACAGATTGAAATGGTAATTATTTAATTATCAAGAGACTATGTTCTCGCTAAGGGTTCAGGTTCGTGTACATAGAGTTCGTTGGGCAAGGGTTAAATATTTTGAAACCCTTGTGTTCATATTTTCTTATGGTTTACAGAAAAACGTAAATCCAGGAGTAGCAAAACATTTATCGAAAGGGTAATCTTGTGAAATTAATACTACTAGTGCGCATTGTGAATTTGTGCACACTGATTAGATTCTCTGCATACATAATAGGGCTTGTTCACATGAAAGTTGAGCACATTTTGGACTCATTTACTGTATAAAGTCTTGTGGGGGCTGAAAATGATTCCTGGAATCTTCAAGTGTTTGTGTTTGTATTGTAAAAGTCTGGCTCAGTCCTTTTGTCTTGTTGTTTGACATGTTTGAAGATAGGCAGAGACACAAAATTTCAAGTGTTTTGTGATGTTAGTGTATGCGAGGTTCATTTCATTGATAAATGAAGCAAAAACTGTTGGGGGGCGTTCGTCGCAGTCATCAACTTTCCTCTGCAAAAATGATTGAATGCGATGTTAATGGCGTTATTAACTGCATATTTGCCCCGAATTTTTTACAGTTTATGATTTTTTTTTGGTATGGTCTGGGGCAAAAATGGTCAATTTGGTAGTTTTTGAGATATCATTTTTTGTGGTATGGTTTGTGGCAAAAATGGTCAATTTGGTAGTTTCTTAGATTTGTGGTTGGTAAGTTTATTTAGGTCTCTTGCTGTGTTTTGGTTTGCAGGAAATGGGAATAGCACTGGCACAAATACCATCTTTCGACAAATGACTTGACACAATAGTAACGTTATTATTGTCGTTGAGACTTTAACTTTAAGATCACAAGTTCGAATCAAACAAACAAAAATATTTATATATATAGATTATCAATCTCAGTATTGAGAAAATGAGGAGAGTTGGGGGAATAAACAGTTTTTTATTTTGTAAACATAAAAATGACTATTGGAAAAAAATGAAGCTTACAAAGAACCTTCATCTATAACACAAAACATAGCAAAATCAAAATTACTAGACACCTCTATCTCTCCCATTTCTTCTCCCTTTAGGCTATTCATATTCAGAGCTCAACATTTTCCGTTAATCTCCGATGGTTGCTCTAATGGTTTCTCGATCATCTCAGCCTTGTCCAATGGTTTCTCGGTCGTCTCAGCCTTGTCCTTAAACAATTCGGACAGCCGCGAAGCCAAACTCATCTTTGCGCCAGGAGAAACGCCATGCTTCCCGATAATTGATTCCAACACTGCCTCTGATAGTTGCTTGTTTTCTATCACTGCATTGCTCGCTTCTGGAATTGACCCGTCTTTAGAGAAGCTAATCTGTATTCACAGATGCAAAAACGCGCAATTATATAACACGAACAGGTTTGATATCAACTGATCATTCAACTAAAATGTTAAGCTAATAGTTAAACTATAATTGAAAGCCTAATTATAAATGTAGTATGAAATGCACATATTTGAAAAAATCAGAATACCGTTTATTTCTCTATTAATAACCGTCCAACAATGGGGTGACATAACGACTCGCGTCCAGTTGATCAGTGCCAAATTTTGGATTATCTATATATGCAACGTAAGTCATGCCAAAATTGTGATCACAAGGTAAATTCCTGAACTTTACATGCAGATGTATATTTGATGCGTCCATGCAACATCAGTCATACCCAAAATGTGACACATTACGTATCTTGTGAGGTAAATTACTGAAGTTACATGTATATTTGTAACCAAACCATTGATAATTACTGAAGTTACGTGCATATCTATAACCAACCCATTAGTAAACACAACTTTTGACGTAAATTACTGAAGTTACGTGCATATTCGTAACCAAACCATTAGTAATACGTATGTTGTGAGGTAAATTACTGAAGTTAAGTGCATATCTATAACCAACCCGTTAGTAAACGTATGTTGTGACGTAAATTTCTAAAGTTACGTGAATTTTCATAACTAAACCATTAGTGAAAATTTATACTGACCGTTAGAGATCCAAGAGGCGATTGTGTGAAGAGAATAGAAGAGCCCGGTGGGAAAGTTTCATCCTTGAAAACCTCAAGGAACTTCTCAACAGCTCTAGCTTCGGCATCAGTGTAAGCTCCAACTGATTTCCAATGAGCAACGCAATTCTCCGTGACTTTCTCAGAATATTGCGAACCCGTTAGAGGCAAAATCATCGTCACCTGTGTGAATTTCTCAAAGGGACCTACATAATAAAAGTGGTTCAATGAAGTAGTAAATATCACGAATCTCTATAGATAATATCATTTTGTCACATTGTTGAATTTCTCAAAGGGAAGTAGCTACACCATTTAAATCATATTGCCAGTGCTATTAATGTTGTAACTTTCAGAGTTTCGAACAAGACACCTACCAGTCCACCACTCGTCTTCTAAGGATGAATCGGTATTTTACTATTAGCATACCTCAAATTCCTAAGTTGGGTAGCGAATTCAAAGACATTGTGGTCTAAAATGTGAGACCAATTCAAGTGGCATTGTCATAAATTTTACACACCTACCAGTCTACCATACTTTACTATCAAGAAACCCCAACTACCCCTAATAGTAAATTCCAAAATAAAAATCGAATACCAATTCAAGTGCCATTGATTTAATGATTTAACTTTCAGTGTTTCAAAGATTTCATTATTAAAATATCAGTATCAAATTTGAATGTTGCACACAAATTTCAAATTTCAGGTCAACATTCAAATCAAACATTTGACTATTGTGATCAAAATCACTCACAATTAACAAAATCTTAAATACAAATGTATAATTTAATCAATAACAAAACAAAAACTAACAACTAATAGTTACAAGTTATTGAAACAACAAATCAATTGATCCAATTAATAAACAGATTTTCTTCTTTCTCCTTCACTTTTCAGTACTAATTTTGCTCAGTTTGAATTTTGCAGTACTTATCGAAGAGTTTCTTCACATGCGTTACTGTTATTAGTTAATTAAATTAAATTTATTTAAAGTGCTTAATTACCAGTAACGATATCTCTGAAGAACTCGACGGAATCCGTCAACTCCTGTGCAGTCTTGCCCTTCCACTTAACGGCGAGAGACGGCACGGCGCTATCCTGGAGGTACACTCCGATCGCCGTGAACTTGATGAACTTGCCTTGAATCTCCAAACCTCTCACCCCTGCGCACATTAGAATAAACCGATCACAATCCGGTGGAGAAATCGAGAACGCGTTTTAAACTAAAATGAGTGTCGTGTCGGAGTCGTTTAATCACCAGCGCCGCCGAGGAAGAGAGTGTTGGTGGAGCCCGGAGGTTTAGCCGCCGCCGGGAAGGAGACGTTTTCGACATCGATTCCGGCGAGAGAGGTTGGCTTGGAAACAGAAGACATGGTGTTGTGTTGAGTCGAGTGAAATAGAAGATGAGGAAGACGGTGTTGTCTTATAGAGGGAGAGGTGGTGTTTGGTTAGAGTTGTTGGGGAAGGTGGACTCGTGCTGTGGATGGGTGGATCCACGTGAGGGTGTTTCTCTACTTGCCACTATCTCCTGTTTGGTTGTTGCTTCAATTCATGTCTCCTATTTAAATATAATTTCTAGATTTCGTCTAATAATCAGACTCGCCTCAATCTAATAATCTGACCCGACTAACTTCGAGTTGGGTTAAATTCGGGTGTCGAGTACCCATCAAACTCACTTTCGGTTGGATATGTTGCGACATTGTTTCCCACATCGCAGTCTCGCAGCAAAAGTCGTGTTCCTTGATGATTCACGAAGATCCCAACTTCAGAGAGTTCAACCCTGGAGAGCTTGATTATGAAGAGTCACTCTTTACTCTACAACATCTAGTTTCCACTAGGAAGCTCTAAGTCTCCCGAAGAAGACTTCAACACTTAACTCCTACAAAGAGCACTATGATCTCTAAAGAGCTCGTCCACACGAGAACAATGTCATTCCGGCAAGAAATAAGTTCACTCCTGCTCCAAGGTTGTGGCATCAATACTTGAACAAAATATGGGCACGCACGTTCCTCCCTCGCCGGTTGTCTACCAAGCCCTCTGCCCAAACACCATTCGTAAGTACGAAAGAACTAATCCCCCATGAAGGCCCAATATACCACAAGGAGAGCTCATCATCTCTCCTTGTAAACGGTCAACACAAAGATAGATCATTGCCCCTCATCTCAACACTTAATCTTTAGGGAGACCTTCGAAGTCACCGTGTCGTTGGATCACCTCCAAGACTCCCCGCTTCTTAGGGCCACTGCCACAACGTCTCTCTCCACTTAGCTACTAAGATGCTAACTAAAGAGGTAGAGGCTCTTGAGGGCTCAACTCCTCCCCGCAATGCTTAAAGGCATATTGGAGTCATGAAACTCATTCGATGCTTGTTATCAGTGCACCCGGAAGACTAGAGCTCTAACACTAAAAACAGACCACATGACAACTTGGGGTGAGAATAATTGTAAGTATAAATACTCTCTCACTAGTAAGAGTAAGATATCAACAATTTACATAAACGTTTTTCCTCTCTAAAGCGCTCTTTAAAAATGTAAATTAATCTAACGCCCAAAGTGAAGTCTCATGCAAACACTCGAGTCTCCTACTATCATTGGCTACTTGTGTGTAGGCTTTAGAACTCAAGAGCAATGTCTTACACAATAGCTTCTTAATAATATTTGGTCTTAACTAAGCAAGTAATTGACGATGGATGTGGATCCACGTGGATAACCATTGGATCAACATTGCCCTCACATATGCAAAGATCTTGTTTGGTAGCTTTTTCAACTTTTCTCTTCCAAGAGAGGAAAAAAAAAACTATTTTATAAAATGATGTCACACATGTATTTAAGATTTTCTTCAATTTCTTGGATTCAATAATTTATTTTCCTTCTTTTGTGACGGCTTAAAGAGCAATTAAAGATCTAAGACTTATGATACATTAATTCAGTGTTGTCAAAATCGGTCCGACCGGTTGGACCGGTGACTGGTCCGGGTCACATAGCACCTGGTGATGTTGGTCAAAACCGGTGACCGGTAATAATTTGGGCTTTTTTTAAAACTTTTGTTGGGTTGTTTTTTTAATTTTTGTTGGGCTTTTGTTTTTGATAAAAAAATTATGGCTCATTACATCTTATCATTATCAAATACTGAATCTGATTTGAGATTTCTTATTCCAAAAGAAATCTTTGACTATATTTGTAAATGACTAAAGGTTATACAATAATAAATTAGAAAAATAAAAAAGTAAAGAGCAAACTCAGCAAACCCTATTTGTTGAAGAATTTGTGAGACAATATTTGTGTTTTGAATTTGATGTTTATTACTATATAAGTATGAGTATGACAATGTTTGTAATATATTTAATAGTAGTTTGAATGTTTGTTGATGATATAATTGTAAGTTTAGAATATTTTTGAGTTTTAGGTTAGATAATTACATATTAAATAGGATTTGTGTTTGTAATAGACTATTTCTAGCTGTATTATAATTATCATATTTATTATGTATTTTTTTGGCATTTTTATGATTTTTTAGAATTAAAATACATTTATGACATCATAATTCAAGCGTTGACATAATCATAACAGGCCCAGCCGGTCGAACCGGTGACCTGACCGCTTTGACGTCCAGCCGGTTTTTAAAACATTGCATTAATTGACAGATGCATTGTTTTACTATAATTTTTCAATACCATATATAATTCAACTATAAATAAATGCTAAATAGTGGGATTCAATCTTTTCTAGTGCATGTATTATAGGTAGAGAAAGTTTTTGGAGAGTCTTTATATATTCAAGCAAATTATCTACTTTCATTTGTATCATACACATGATTGTTAAATATTAGTTTTAACTTTTATTTTTACCGATGCATATTGGGTCAAACGATTTAAACGTTTTGGATTCTCTTTGATATCTCGGATTCAAGTTTTCTTAAACTAATTGGTTTTCTTAAACTAATTGTATTTCTTCTAAGAAAGTTAGTCGTGTATGAATTACGTCTACAATAAGTTAATTTAAGTTAATTATACATGAATTATCAATGTTTCTTCAATAAGTTATTTAGTATATCTTGAATGTGATATTAACACATGTTCAAATGACATATATTTATATGAAAGAATAATACAATAGGCAGTTGATTATAATTTATGTGGAAAACTATAAATACTCTCTTTATGTAAGGTTGAAAATAAAATGATGATCTACTTTTCAATCAAATTCACTATTCTTATTCTAAAAACCAAAAATGATAACTTGACGTAACAAATTGGGTATAAAAATAAAATAAAGAAAATTACACGTATGTATCTTGAACTGTGCATCTTTTGCACATATTTATTCTAAAGTATGGTTTGTTACTTTTGACTACCCTAAGATATATTACAAAAATTTCCGTCCATTTTTTCCGTCAAAGTTAACGGAATATTCTAAAAATTCAACATGTGACCCGCACATGACCAAATTTTTTTTGAAATACCAAAATTGCCCTTCAATCAATTACCCCTTCTTTATCAAAAATATGTTTACTATGTTCGCCGAAAAATTCATAGTTTCGCCGGAAAATTTGAAGTTTCCGGCACCATTTTCCGGTGAATTTTTTTTTTTTGTACATTTCGTTTCCTGCGGACTCAAGGCGGAACATTTCCGGCACCATTTTGTTTCCTCAAACCTTTTCCATAAACACCTACAATAACAACACTAAAGCCAACATCTTCCTCAACTTTTAGCAAAATATAATGATCAATTTTCAATTTAAA
>JAYMTA010003725.1:0-13743 GCA_036897625.1 Pelargonium cotyledonis | reverse complement strand
GGTAATTTTTGTTTGACGGATTGTGATTTTAAATTTTGCTTATTGAATTGTCATGATCTTAGAAAGATCATTTGAAATTTGTGTTTGTAATTATGGATTAGTTATAAGTGTTTTATATGAAATGAATCTAGTTCCCTGCATTTTATAGTGTTGGATTGAGTTTTATTTTAGTATATCAGATTTATAAAAGTTTATAGTATACTTGTTATGGTTTTATCATAGAAAATTAATGCATACTATAAATATATAGCTTAAACTGAGAGTACTCCAGATCTGATATGAAGGAGCGGCTTATGTGGATTCGATTCTTAAATAAAACTCTAATTATATATAATAAATCTTAATGATATCGCCGGAGCCGATGTGAGAGATGAACCATCGCCGAAACTGATATTGCATAGAACTATTGTTGAGAATGTGTTGGAGAAGGGAGAAGATTGTGTTGTGGTGCCATATAGTTGCTGCTCAACTTATGGTATGAATAAAAATTGGGAAATAAGAAATTGAGTTTAGGAAACTCACTCACGTGATATATAATCCACGTCAGCAGCTGACGTGGATCCGACTGAATTAAAAACATATATTAAATGTCTATGTGTCATCCTAGTCAGCATAGTTTAACAGTTAACTTAAACCCCGTTAACTAAACTAACTTATTCGTTCAAAATTGATAGTTCATGCACCTATACGTACAAATTTAAAGTTCATGCACCTATTTGTAAATTTGGTCAAAGTTCATGCACCAAAATAAAGCTTGTCTCCTCCATTTATTGCCCTCTTTTTTTAGGTCTTTAAACTGTTTTTTTATTTCAAGGGAAGAGAAACAAAAAAAATAAAGACTTATTTTTTGAGGTATACTTGAGCTTATTTTGGTCGAAATGGTTGGAATCGAGCTGGAAATGTTTCACACAAACCTACTTGAGAAGGTTGTGATTGTCTGATCACGTTACGTGTAAGATGTACGCATTTTCTTTCTTCCAATAAGTTCATTTAATGTAAATGTAGCAACTCGTGCTTTGAACCTGTTTTCGATTTTAGTTTGGAAAAATCAAACCTAAATTGGTCTAAAATGGTTTAGATTTCAAGGAATGAATATGAATTGTACAAAAAATTTACAAACATTCCATTAAATGAATGGAGGTTGGTCCATTTTATAGACTCATAGCTTATACCAAATTCCAATCTATAGACCATGAGGCACATACCAAAAATAAATTAATAAATAAATGATAAATTAAAGATATTTTTTTCAAACCCCCAAAATAGTCTTGATGTTGGGCATCGTAATCATCATGATAGCCTAATTGTCTATTAGGACTTTCACATTTCACAATCAAAACAGGTTAAAATTGAATTGATATTATAAATACATAATTAAATAAAGAGTTTTACTATTCAAATTACGAGCGCCTGAAACTCGATATGTAAAATTTTGAGAGTTTTAGGCTGAAAACATCCGCATAAAATCACATATTTTACTCATACAACGTTTGACCCAAAGCTCGAAACCCGCACAGTCCTTTCAAATCGGGTTTGAATTAGTGGTTCCAAACCCGATTTTCAGTTCGTAAAAGAAAAATCGAAAATTTTGCTCCGTTGAAGAGCTCATAGGTAACGGTCCAGATTCGCACACCATCGGGCCTTGGACCAGCCCAAATTCGATTCCATTAGTAGTAAATTCAAATCTATCTGGGCCAAAACATTGGGCCTAGGCCCATGCACAGGCCCATTTTAAGGCCCAAGATCGGTTTCTCTTTGCGACTTCGTTGCCTGAGCGCGTGCGATATAAAAATCTGGCCGCGAAATTGATCACAGAGAAGACGGACGATACAGTCTCTCGCAGAAACCAGAAACCTCAAAATCGAAGAGCTCTCGTTTCTCTCAACGTTCGAAAGGTACGGTTTCTAAGATTTTGACATTTATTTTATTTTATTTTACACAATCTATAATCGATATGAGTGTGAATGTAGTGTTTGGATGATGAACACCAACTGTTTGTTGAAATTCCCTAACCAAAATGGGTGATTTTAGTTCTAGTCAACCGTTGGGTATTTTGAAAATTTGAACTAGGGTTTGACGGTTATTGTGAGAACAATAAGCTTGATTGGAATGTGTGTGTATGTTCTTGTGGTTGGAAGATGCATAGCAACTGTTTGTTTAAATTCCTGAACCAAATTGTATAATTAATTTGTTTTTCACTTTTGTGTATGTGAAATTCAACTAGGGTTTGAGCTCGATTGGAATGTGTGTGTGTGAGCTGGTGTTTGGATGATGCATACCTACTGCTTGTTCAATTTCCCGAACCAAATTGTATCATTAATTTCTTGTTAACTGTTGTGTATTCTGAAAAGTTAAACTAGGGTTTGAGTTTCTTGCTTGTTGTAAGAGCAATAAGTTCGATCGGAATGTGTGTGTATGTGCTACTGTTTGTTAAGATTCCCAAACCAAATTTGTGTGATTAATTTAATGTCGATTGTTGGTGTATTTTGAAAGATTAAATTAGGGTTTGTCAGATATAGTGAGAGCTGAGAGAACAATTAATTCGGGTGTAGTGTAAAGTACAGAAAATTGTTGGTCTAGTCGCCTTTGAGATTAGTAAATGCTACCAAGTGAGATGCAGAGATTGCTCTTTTCTGAATTGGAAGTACAATTACCTCTAGTGACTCTCTTTTTATGTACATTAGGTTTTGGTCCCAACTACTTACTCTCATAATAAATGCGTTGTTTGACTCTCTCTTTCCATTTATTTGAACTTGAAAAGTTACCTTGAAAGTGAGGTGGATTACGTGTGCAGAAAGCTCTGTGAAGGAGTCAAAATCGGTACACTAAAGCGCTAATCAAGCTTCTGTTGGAATCTTGCACGATGTCAACTGGGCCTGGACTTGAATCTCTTGTAGATCGTATGCCACTAATACCTCAATTCGTCTCTATTTCTTGCATTGTTCTTTCATAAATAACTCCTTATGTTTTGTGGATTTTTTTTCAGTTAATGAGTATAGCATTGTCCCTTGTTATCATGCTTATATAAACTTAAAACTATTTTATCAAATGCATTTTTTCATTGCCGACTTTAGAGATTTGTAAGTTATTGTGGTAATTTTCACTTTACACTTATGAAGCCTTTGGTTTTTGGCAGAAAATATTTCGGTTATTACAAATGATGGGCGCAACATAGTGGTGAGTTCCGCTACGCGAACCATATTAGCAAAGTTTTGCACGTGAAAACCCTTTATCATTTTTATTAACTATGGTGATTTCTTTCTCAGGGGGTATTGAGAGGTTTTGACCAGGCGACAAATATAATTCTTGATGAATCCCATGAACGTGTTTTTTCAACCAAGGTATGAGTAAGCTTCTGCCGATACATGTAGACTGTTCATTTCTATGATTGCATATTTTTGGTTTCTTATGAACCTAAAGTTCATTATTATACGTTTTTCATCAGTCACATCCACATATGTGTTAAGTACTTCATCTGTCCTAAAATAAGTGTCTTGTATACTTTTTGAAAAATAAAATAAAGAGAAGTGACTGAGTTAGTTTTGATTCTCTTGGGACAAAATTTAATGATACAAGACACTTTGGGACATTTTTTTATAGAGAAACATGAGACCCATTTTGGGACAAATTTAGAAACATTTACTTACTATGTGTATTTGTGATTACAGGAAGGTGTCCAGCAACACGTATTAGGTTTGTACATCATAAGGGGCGACAACATGTACGTGTTCTACACGAAATTTTTCTCCTATTATCAAGTTAGATATTTATCAGCGCACATGTTTTTTAGTATCCTGTAATTTATCAACAATTCAACTTTCTTATTTTGCAGAAGCGTTGTAGGGGAACTGGATGAAGAGCTGGATGCTAGTTTGGATATGTCGAAACTGCGAGCTCATCCCCTGAAACCGGTTATGCACTAATCGACAAGGAATTGTGGGTTTCAACTGCTAAAGTAAGTGAAATGCTATTAGATTTGGTGTGTACTAATATTATATGTATATGCATTCTTGTATCTTGCTGGTTAACAGTATTTTCTTGAATTATGAATGTGAGGAGAGAGCCTTGTGGAAGTATGTTTGTGACATTGTCTTTTTTTTTCGGTAAATAGAAGTCTCCAATGAATCGAGCAGATTTTAGAGGAAAAATTGTATTTTTTTGTCTATATGTATATGTTACATATAAACTATACATTGTGATAGGACCCAGTTTTGTACGTATTTTGAGACTATTTTTTACGGGGCTGAGAAGTATCACGGACCGACCAATTCGATTGAAAGTTTGCAAAAATAATTTTGAAAATGCATTTTAAAGAAAATAAATAAAAGTTAAAATATGTGGAACTGTAGTTAAATAAGTGATAGATGAGGTATAAATTTGATTAAGATCATTAAAATACTTTTAACAATTAAACAATATAGACTGATTCACACTAGAGTGACAATTCCAATTTCAGATCAAGTTCGTGTTGAAAGGGTTGACCTAACTTGAAATATGAGCGAGTTTGTTCGGGATTTTAGCAATTTCATGAGGACAAATCCGACCCAAACAAGTACCGAACAAGCACTAAGCTATTTGAATGGAAATCATGTAGTATCAGAGAAAAGCAACCAACTTAAGCAACTTATTTACATGAACTGCCCAATTTGAAATCAACAACAACAAAAAAAGTTAACAAACCAATACCCTAAAACCCTACAACCAATCCCCAAAAAAATCAAGAAATTGATGACCAAAATGCATGATTATTCAAGAACCTAAGAAAGCTGTAACCTTATCATTTGCTGACCTGGACAAGAACTTCATGCAGATTGGTGGGTTCACTCCAACCAAAGCCAATATAGAGCTAGGCAATGTCCAAATCCCATCTCCACATATCAACCCAGAAGCCACAGCAGACCCAAATGCCTCAGCTCCAGCCTTGTTAACCCTACTCCACACAAACAATATCAAGCTCCCGACACACATATCGATCGCAAAGTACCCTCCGATGTAGAACGGGATCGCCATCGCCATCGGGAGCGGGATAAACCGAGCCCATTTCTCCCCCAAGAAATCCCTTATCCCGTTCACCAAAATGGCTGCCCCGAAGAACACGTAGCACAACAAAAGGCAGTTCTTCGGGAGCGCTGAGAAGCCCTCCACCCCGAGTATCGACATGTTGCGGTACACGAGGGCGTAGGGCGCGGGGTACTCGGATCCCGGGACCCCGATATTGTCAAACGCCTTGTAGAAGAGCCAGAAGACACAAGGGGATATCACGCACCCTATTGCCGTCCCAATGATCTGGCTCACAAACATGGCTCTAGGAGAAGCCAAGGTCATGTAACCTGTCTTGAAGTCTTGGGTGAGGTCGGATGCAGTGGAGACTATGTTCATCATGACCCCGCAGGCCGCCAGGCCTGCGAGGACTCCCCCGTGGCTCTCCCCGGCCCACGCGCCGATCGTGAAGATCGCTAGCTTCCCGTAGGTGGAAGCTAGCGACCAGTCCGTGAGGCCACAACCATAGGCGTTGCAAAAGGCGAGGGCCGGGGCGATGATGTATATGACAAAAATGTGGTACCATTTGAGCTGAGGGAAGATGTGAGGAACTGTGATCATGGACACAACTGCAATGCCGAAATAGCCAGTACAGGCAAACCATGTGGGGATTTGGTCCTTGAGGAAGACTTGTGTCCGGCGCAGGTCGTCGTAGGATAAAATGTCCGGCTTGATCAGAGGCGGGGAGTCACCGGAAACCGGGAGGGGATTTGTGTCTTTCTTCTTCAGTTGGTGGTACAATCCTACTGCTGTGCGGCTAATCACTTTGACGAAGTTGTAGAGGCCATCGCCGAGGATCATAGCTATGGCTATAAACACCTGTGATAGTAAAAATAAAAGGATAAAGCGTTTATTTCTTGTTTCTAAACCCTCTATCTCTTCCCATGCTCTCATAATCACCTTTCGGTTCAAATCAAAGAGGACTAAAAACAAAAAAAATAAAAAAGTTGTAAGCCACAATACGCATTAAAAATGGATTTTTTGTGTGGCCAAAAACAGCATAAAACTGCAAATTTGAAGTTCCAAACTTCATTTTTGTTCTGCTTCCGGCCACCATAAAATGCAATTGTGCAGTTTAGTGTACATTTTTGCAGTTTCTGGTCATCAGAAACAGCTAAATCAGTTCAAGAATCGAGTGTTTGTACACAACTAACCCCATAAACAACCTAATGCTACATAACATTGCATTTGTATCGAAGAATAACATGAACTGAATTTTTACTCTTATCGACCTAGGATAGTTAAGTGATGCCAAAATAAAGTTCAAAAGTTAGTGTACATAATTTGGCATTTTTTGAAAATTTGAAGTGTAAAATAGTCTTTTATCCAAAAGTTCATGGTAGATGAATGAAAAATGTGTATATTTCAGGGTAGTTGCATAAAAATCTGGAAGTCAGTTAGTTACCTTGTAACCTTGGAGGCCATGGAGGCTGCTTGATGGGAGATCTGCAGCATACCAGTTGCCTTTTTGTCTATCAATGAGAGGCCACATGATGCCCCAAGAGAGGATTGCTCCAACTAACAGAGAGACGTTGATAAGATAAGGACAGATCATCCCAACACCAACATAAGTAGCTGAGAAATCAAAGTAGAACCTGGTTTTGTAGCCATCATAGAGAAAATTGAAGTGAATATATATGCTTGGAAGCTTCAAATTTGGCACAACAAGAAAAAGTTTATGAAAATATTTACTTATTTTGATAGGCTTCGAGACCAAATGTTGGGAATTGTATGAATCCACAGTCATCTCCTGCAGTGAAGAACCATTGAAAGAAAGCCCAAATAAAGCTGAAGGAGAAGAACTTTCCCAATGTTCTGACTTGCTTCCTATAAATATTGGAATTAGAATGACAATCAACTTGTAAGATGGAAATAAGATTAACATTTCAAAGTCATGTTCATGACAAAGAGCCTTCACACAAACATGAATTATTAGAATTCCACTCTCATTTCAATTCTTGATTCTCACAAAATTTATAATCCAAAAGCTATCTTAGTGAGAGGAAATAATATCATTGAGAGGAGCATCAAATACTCACTTTGCTAGTTTGGCACCTTGAGGAGTGTGGAAGCTGTTGATAAGGTGGGCAGTAGCTGTGCCACTTGGATAAGTCAATTTGAAGTCTATGATCATGATCTACAATAGAGTTTACCATCACATATGAAGTTAGTATAAAGATAAAACCTATGTTGCATAGACACGACTAAGATACGGAAACACGGGCACGTTGACGAAATGAGAGCGTCCGTGCATTAAGATCATAAAACCTTTAGAACATCAAATAATCGCATTGCTAGTGTGCTCAGACATGAGAATCAATAACGATATTTCTATTCTTTGTATTTGGATTAAGACTTTTTAATCAAGAAAATGACTTAAAATGAGATTCTTACTCTTATTTTCATTCAATTCATTCAAAAATTCTAATTCAAATACTTAAGAATTGTGTGTGTATATATACCTTTCTAAGAGGCACAACAGAGAAGAGGCCAAGGAAGCTGACAACAAAAAGAAAGCCAATCATCCATCCCAAATGTGGGTTTTTGATGTTATGTGCATCAGTAGCTGCTGGTGATTGTTTGGCCACTACTTCACTCATTCCAAAGAGGTAGCTACCAAAACCACCTATTCAAATTTATGCAATAGAGCTGTTAAACAATAAGATATTAAAGCTACAGAGAAAAGTAGTCAAGTTTATGAGCTTCCATGGAGCTAACTCAATATTTTGTCTTATTGCCATTGTACTAACTCAATATATTGGATGTATATTCTAATATCTTAATGTTACTTGATTTCATTATCATTCTCATTTTCATTTTTGTTTTCGTTTTTATATAATTTTGGTTAACTCTGCAAAAAAAAAAAAAAACAAAATGTACTACTATATATGCAATTTTGAAACTAAGGGCCATTTTATTTCTTGATTTGTTTTTCCAGAGGACAATGGATGCAATTTGGTTCAGTCTTCCACAAAATGACAATTAATCTTACTTATTCTACTCTAAGTGTTTATTATTCTTTTAACCAAAATTAGTTCAGTCATTTCGGGTCGAATCATAACCTATCCGTGAGTGTGATACCTACATTTTTTTTCCCATTGCATTTGTTATTATTTTAATCATAAAGGCATAAAATATATTAAACTATAAAAACTATATAATATTCATAGCCGCAAATCCTGTGGAAGAATATTCATATTGGGTCAACCCATCTAAGATTCTAAAAGATTCAAATTGTGAAATTTTAAACGTATGCTTTTCCCCAATTAGAGTTAACTTTGTACAATTCGAGCACAAAATTAACTCCAAAATATGAATGACTTTATTTTACACGCTAATTTCATTTTTAATTGCATTTTCAGTTTAATATTATTAAATATACATAAAATTGTGGGTAAAAATAATAATATAAATTTGAAATTGAAATTTTCAAAGTCATAAAGACAAAATTAGAAGACCATGACCAACCCATCAGTTTCAAATTTATTTCCAAATACGAGGAAATAAATATTTTTTCGATTTATTTTCAAAATTCAAATTCACGCAGAAATTAAAAATATATTATTACTATAATCTACAAACCTGCACATTAATTATACAATTAATTGAATTCAATTTCGGTAAAAATCGAACTCACCGCTAAAGGCGATGCCGGAGGTGGCGACGACGCACGTCTGAATCACGGTGTTCTCTTGGCGCGTGAAGTGCTGCTTGAGGAATCCAGTCTTCTCCAGAAACTTCGTCCACGTCTTCACGAAGAAGAAACCGAGCAGTCCGGCGGAGACGTTGAGCGACGGTATGATTCCGGTGGTCAGATTCAGTTTCATCACTATGAATGTGAACAAAACCCCGAGCACCAGGCTCACGAAGAACGCTCTGAACGTCAACTGGTTCCTCCACGACGGAACCTCCTTCGATTCGAAGATCCTCTCCACCGACTCCGACTCCGACTCCGCCTTCACCGCCGCGTCCCCGCCGCCATCCTCCGT
Source organism: Pelargonium cotyledonis (assembly GCA_036897625.1). Classification (NCBI taxonomy): domain Eukaryota; kingdom Viridiplantae; phylum Streptophyta; class Magnoliopsida; order Geraniales; family Geraniaceae; genus Pelargonium; species Pelargonium cotyledonis. Next base: position 4,714 of record JAYMTA010003725.1, on the reverse strand, counting down.
CAGCCTCCGCCGCCTCGCAGTGCCTTGATCCGAACCATCTCGCATCACCAAGTCGTCGGCAGTGCTGCGATCTCCAGCGCCGGTCGAATCCATGAGGATTGAGGACTATTCTCTCTCGATCGCTGTCCCCGATTGTGCGGATCTGTGTGTTGAACACACAGTGTGTGTAGTGTAGTGAAAATTGTGCAGAGGAGATCGATGTGGATGTGGGGATTTATATCTACGCACCGAAAATGGCGCGTGTGGTGTGGTCCGAATGGAACTAGGCGAGAGAGGTGGTGTCTGGTTTGTAGTCTGAGATTATACCAAAATAAATATATTTTTTTGTGTTTTAATTGGGTTTAGGAAATTTATAAAAATGTTATTTTATTCCATTAATTAGAGGACAATTTGTTGAATTGAGATTGATAAATTAAAATATTTTCTTAAAGTGTCTGAAAGAACTAATGGAACATATTAATATAGTCCAATTTGTTAATTTATGTGGGTTATGGTTTATCTCAAGTTTAAACAAGTACGTGTTGAAATGATTTATTTTAAACTCAATACGAAGGAGGTTTGGATTTGCGTGAGTTGCGGATTTCAAGTTTGAAGGTACGAGTAAGTTTCAAATTTTAAATGCAAAATGGAAAAATTTGTGTGATTTTCAATACAGTATTGGTGGATTTCCTTTTATATATATGGCCATATTCACAAACTTTTGGGCTGGTTAAGAATATTTCGGATTTGAATATAATTTATCAACTTTGGTGATGATATACATGAACAGTCAATAGTTATCTTAAAGTATATTAAAATCCATATTTATTTCTTTACTGAGTCTCAAAATTAAAAAAATAAAATAAAATAAATGTACATAAAATAAGTCAATAAATCATACGAAATTACGAAACTTAAATTTCAATGTCTTTTATTGGTCATATGTTCCAATACTAATAATTTGGCGTCTTTATAATTAAAAAATGTTTAAAACACTTACATATAACATATAAATTATTTTAGTCAATATTACGTAAAAAGATGGGAAATTAGTCATTTGCACATATTCACGAAAATATTATAATATTATATATCTCAAATAAATTCTTGTGTAAATATTCATCAAGACATAGTAGTAGTGCAATATGAACATAGTTGGACCCAAAAAAAAGTCATGTTTTTTTGGATAATTTCTCTATTGGGACTATAAATTTTATACTCCGTATATAACAAGCTCGGATGTTACAAATATAGGCCCAATGAGCCCATCAAGCACCTCTCGTGTGGCCCAATGGGCCTAACATTGATCACTTGGGCCAGCCATTGCTAAATCAGTTACAACCTTGAAACCATGGCCAAGTAGTAACTAGTAACCAATTACTTGTGAAACAAGTAAGCCTAACAAGTGCTTCATTTCATTGCACGTGTGAGGACCTAGTTCTACTTGTCCAAGATGCCCTCGTTAAAACATCGAATTTTAGTTTTGATGGCAAGTTAAGATGTTGTTAGGATTTTCATATGTAGTTGCGGCGATGTTGATTCGCAGTGTTTTTTTTATTGGTGTGCAGAGCAGCCAAAAGTGATTGTAGGGGAATGAGAATGTGGTGGTTCACTTACAGTCGACGTCGAATCAACTTTCGAGTTTATTGTCAAATCATATGAAAAACTCGGTTGTGGCAATGGGAGGTAGGCAAATCCCTCGCGAGCACCTTAAGCTTTAAGTGCAATTATTGTCATCTGTTCGCTCTTCAGACTATGGAAGAGTTTTAGTGCCTTTGACGTAGTTGTCTATTTCAGATGATAGAAAGGATTCTAATGTATTCAATTTGATTAATCATGATCTTTTAGTCATTATGATTTAGTTAGACAATACTATTTTTTTTTTTTTTTTGCGGATTGCTCTGTGAATCGAGTGACCCACAAGTTAGATTTTTATTTATTTTTTTTTTTTTGTCAAACTTGTCTATTCACTACATGATTTGATGGTAATAAGTTACTAGTTTCCTCAATATTTACAATTATTAAATAATTATAAAATTATACACACATTTATTTACATGTATATATAATGTCTATATGTATCCATACCCATAAACCAACTACTCCACCATTTACATATAGTGAGTTCGCCAACATAACTCTAATACAACTACACAAAATTAAACATATAGTATACAATATACGATTTAAGTTGTTGAAAATAAATATTGACGTGTGAATCTAATTAATGTGCACAGCTAGGATTCGAATATATAGTTGGACCAAAACCATAATATATATTCATCAATTGTACCTGCCCGGCAATTTAATTGCACACAATTAATGGCATTGAAACCAGAAAACGAAAGCCATTAATGGCTTAAACTATGAATATTTTTTGCAGCTTGTTCTCTGCTTATTGGGAGACCTATGTTGTGTGTATATTTGCTGGCAAAAATATTTATTGCTCTCTGTCTTTGTTGATGGTGTGATTCAAGTGCATGATCATGTAAGTACAGTGTATATACAGATGATGCAATGAATATGATGTTTTAGTAAGTTGTTTAAATGTTTGAGATAATTTTATTTATATAGCATGATGCAAGTATTGTTTGGTGGACCCGGTCGTATTAGAAACTCGATTCGTATTTTACGACAGTTTAGAGGTATCCGATAAAATCATGACGGTATCATAATGAGGTGGCAAATGACGTCACCATACTAGTATTACATGGAGGAGCTCCATTGAAGCGCCGTGAGTAGGGATGACAACGAGGCGGGTTCTGTAATTCCCGTCTCAGTCGACATGTTCCAACCCCGTACCCCCATTGTTTTTTTTTTTGCCCTGAACCCGCCCCGTGCCCGTTCGGTTTGGGGACATCGAATCCCTATCAAGTTCGGGTTAGATTGTAATCCCTATCCGTTAGGCAGAATTTGTGAGGTTACCAACAAAGTGTATTTTGTCGAAAATCATCAACATGTGCTTATAAACTAAAGATGACATTTAATTAATGCTCTAGAACTAGCTCGATGAGAGTCGATCAACCAGAGTCTGTGTTCTTATGATCATATATTGACTTATTTCACTAGACATGACATCGACTTATTTCGTTAATATAAATCGACTTATTTCGATTAACAAACGTTTTTCAACCCATACATGGCTAAAGTAATTTGGCGCGTTGCTCAATTTAGATCTTACTATTTCTCATACACCAAAAAATGCTTAACACGTATAGAAGCATAGACGACATGCACAAGTAAAAAGAAACCTACGAACCCACAAAAGTCAAATGAAAAGCAAAACAAACCGCTAAAGCATTAAAAATGTGTTTGGAAACAGTTGAAGAATATGAGTAACTGTCCCACCTACCGTTGGTCATCCAAAATTTAATTGAGCGGGAAGACACTACATGTGATGTTCTTTATTTTGTATATGTTATACCATTATTCCACGTGTCATCGTTTTCGAATGAGATTTTAAATTAATTATTCAAACATCACTTTCGTATCCTTCTTATCTACTTTGTATTTATTTAGCTTTAAAAAGAATTAATTAGATAAAGTTAATCTAAAGTCATCATTTGTACACATTCGTGTCCAGTTAAGGAGATCCGTCAACTTTTGGGTCATACAAATCTCCACATTTTCATAAACCACACTCATTTTTCAAGGAGATTTGATGTTGACATTTTTCGAAACACATTTAAGAATATCATTTTGTAAAACACATTTAAGAATATAATAATAATATATGTTCGAAATTTTGAGACAATACATAGAGGTATCGTTTGGCAACGGGAAAGTAAATTTTTCCGGAATATTAACTTTTCTGGGAAAGTTGATAAGGGCATTTGACACATCGGAAAGTGAAGAGAAAATGCAGAATCCTAAATTGTAGAAAGTGAATATTACGTTTGGCTAAAAATTGCAAAAACTAGGTAAAGAGTCGGAAAATATTGAACAATTACTTAATTGTCCCTTCAATTTATTATATTTATACATCAATTATTTAAATATATTCGTAATTATATTTGATTTTATTTCATGTTTACAATATTAAAATTTTAAATTTTAATTAATTTAAAAAGGGAGACAAATATAGTTTTAAACTCAAATAACATAAATTTAATTTTGAGAAAATGTGAATATTATGAACATTTAACACAAAAAATGAACGATATTGTAGTAATTTGATTTTCCCACCACTTGGGAAAGTACATGGGATTTTAGAATCCCACCACTCCCATGAGATTTTAGATTCCCATGTATGTGAAAAAATTATCTAACTCTGGAATGTTACTTTTCTGCCCATTTTTTTTGACTAGTTTGCCAAACATTGTATTTTAGCTTGACTATCAACTTGCCCTTATCACATCAATTTTCCCTTATCAAAAAATGAGTTCCCGAACGATACCAGAATGTAACAAAATTTATAGAAAATTTAGACACTTAATTAAGAGAAAATCTCTTACAATAACTTAGAAATTTTTTTAGCACCCATTATTTAGCCAAACACTTTGTTGATATGCTGTAATAACAATAATAGCAATATAATTAATGAATTAAATTCAAGAAACATTTCACTTTCCACCCAACCCAATTCAACCGCACCAACTCAGCCCACTCGCCGGAGTTCCGTCTCCTACAATCGGCTCACCCGCGGCGAGCCCAAACCCTTCGCGATCTCTCGGAGCACAAACTTCTGAATCTTTCCGGTCGCCGTCTTCGGCAGCTCCTCCTTGAACACCACCGT
>JAYMTA010003724.1:0-13745 GCA_036897625.1 Pelargonium cotyledonis | reverse complement strand
TGGGGCACCGCGGGTTGCCGTGGCAGGACGAGCTGGCATTTGCGCTGACGTGGCAGTCACAAACCGGCTATAGCATGTCAGTTGAACTTTTTTGCAAAAAAGGTAAGATAAAAGTTAAAAACTAGGCAAAACTCTAATTGAGGGCTAAATCTAAAATACGGATAAGTTTGAGAGTTCTCGTAGCATTTTACCTAAAATAAAGGAAGGAGCTTGAAACAACCGTTGGCCAAAAAATGAGGATGGAAGATAAACAATACGAGCAAGAAATCTATTCAATTATGGCTTTACTGTTCAGAGTACCCACCACCACAACGACTCTCTTTTTCCCTCTCAAACACTCCTCCAAATTCGCCATGAAGACCACCACTGACTCTTTCTCCTCTTCCTCCGCCGCCGCCGGAGCTCCGACCAAAAGAAAGCTCCCGGTACTGCTCTTTGACATCATGGACACCATTGTTCGCGACCCTTTTTACCAAGATGTCCCTGCCTTCTTCAGGTTTGCTGGTTTTCAGTTTCTGGGTTATGGTCCCATTTATCTGGTGATGGTTCTTTTGTATGAAATGTTGATTTCAGTGTGAACAAAAATGGTTGATTGATAGTTTTGAGTTTTGATGAACTGGGTCTTGCTTGTATATGGATTTGGATTTGATTTGGAGATGATATTCTGTGTTGTGAAGTTGGGATCTTTTCAAATGAAAACCTGTTTGTTTATATATTCTCTATAGGTGTTTAATGAGAAGTTTGAGATATTAGCTTCAAGAGTTTGTTTGGTTTTATGTTACTTCTTAGTAATCAAATTTAAGGTTTTCTGCTCAGAATGTCCATGAAGGAGTTGATAGAATGCAAGCATCCAACTGCGTGGATTGAGTTTGAAAAGGGATTGATAAATGAGGTATGCTTGAAAATGTTTTGGAAATTTATGTATCATGAAATTGTTGGTTGCTGAAGGAAAGCCTTCGTGTTTGTCAGCGAAACGAGCTCGAAGCATTGAGTTTGAGGCATTTTCTATACATCCGCATTATTGAATTTGGAAAGGAAATTGATTAGTAAGCTCATTTATGCAAATATCATATTAAACGGATCTTAATAATGCAATACTGTTTGTGCTTTTTCATGTAAATGTCCTATATCCCATTCAAGGAAAAAGGACTCCTTTATGACTTCATATATTGTAATTTGAAAGTTACACTTGAGCCCTTTAAAGACATCATTTTGTTTACGTCTTCTACCTTGGATATCCTTTTGTTGTTTTCTCAACCTTTCACAGGTAAGACAATAGGTTTCAGTGGCAACTAGTTGTGTGGCTTGCCATTACTCTTGACCTATTATAACTCTCACACAGTTGCATTGCGTGTTGAAATTCATCTTAACATGCTTTTTTTGTTTGGTATTTTTCAGGATGAGCTGGCTAAAAAGTTTTTTAAAGACGGAAGGGCTTTTGATTTGGAAGGTTGGTATTTTTCTATCAACCATGTTAGTCTGTGGTAATTTACCTCATGATGCCAGATTTTGCTGAACTGTAGAAGCCATTACATTTAAGGACGCAACTTACAAATAATATCACTCTGATGTTGGATTGGTCTTTTGACTGTTCACGATATCACACTTTTATCAAGAACTAATTAGAAGAGGGTGGTTCATAAATTGGTTTCTACTCTCTAGTAGTCATACTCTAATATGCTTATAGAAACTTGGGTAGTGTTCAAATTAAACTTTTTGGACTGGTAATGAAAATCAAAGTCATTATCATGACAAAAAGTTTTAATACAAACAACAAGAATTGGAATCTCCTTCCGATTCATGATTCCATTTGTTTACAAAAATTGTAATCCAAATGCTACCTTAGTCTTTGTTTTGTAGGAAAGATGGATGGGATGGGAGGATGAAATTAAGAGGGTGTGTTCTCATTTGAAATGTTTGGTAAAATCTGGACGAATGGATGATAATCATCCATCCACTGTTTTGGTACACAAGGAACAAATGATGGTTGAATGTTTATGCTATTATTTATGTGCATTTTCCATATATTGATGTAGATTTTATTCATCCTTCTTTCCATTCTTTCTGCCGAAAGGAGAACTGATGCCATTCACTGGTCCAAACTCATCCAGCCCACCATATGTGTTGAAAGTGGTGATAAATTGCAGAGTTCCGCATGGATAAAATATGAAAGAAATGAGTTATATATAAAGGTGCAAGTGAAACTCTACTAGAAGGTTAACCTTTTAGTAGTGAAAGCTCAAGCCTTTTTATGTTGCACACTATTAAAATAGAATTGGGTTTTTATCTTATAATGTTTTTGAACCTCTACCAACTTCATTTACCCGCCTTTACAGGGCTTAAAAATTGTATGAGAAGCGGATATTCGTACATAAATGGTGTTGAAGAATTGCTACACTCTCTAAAACAGAATGACTATGAGATGCATGCTTGCACAAACTATCCCATCTGGTAACTCAAAATGATATTTTTAGTTGTTATAATAGTGCTCTGTGAGATGGCTCATAGGTTTCTAAGAATTTTGATTTGTAGGTATGAAATGATCGAGGAAAAATTAAAAATCTCAACACATTTGTCTTGGACATTTTGTTCATACGCAATGGGTACTCTCTCTCTCTCGTCTTTGCATGTGTCTATTTGCGTGTTTCTTTGTTCATACACAATGGGTACTCTCTCTCTCTCTCTCTCTCGTCTTTGCATGTGTCTATTTGCGTGTTTCTGGGTACCATGGTTCATTTGATCTTTAATCTTGCTTTTGTGCATGTTTCATTTGGTGCTGCACGATGCATGTATATAACCAAAATATTTTGGAGGAATTCTGTCTAGTATTCTTTGAATATAGGCTGCTGTTTTTTTTATATTCAAAGTAAAATTAAAACTTCAACTCTCAAGATACATGTTTCAAGTGTGCAGAACTCTGATTCTTGGACCTTCAATTTCTTTCAATTTCATCATTTTTTAGTCTGTTTATTTCAACAATCATTACTTTTGCAACTTTCATCTAGTAATTAAGTTAATGCTCTTCTTGGATCCTTTGTTCAGATAACAAAGTATATTTTTTTGCTAGTGTTAATGTAAGAGCAAAGTTATAAACGCTATATGGAAGTAGCAAAGAACAGCTAAACTGAGCAGAATATACTATTTATTTGTGTATCAGGAAAGAGGAAGCCTGATCCTGATTTCTACTTGGAAGTTGTGAGGCAACTTAAGGTTGATGCACCGAGCTGTGTCTTCATTGATGACAGGTTTTTTCCTCTTATTATGTATCATTGTTTCATGCTAATTTTGGTTATAAATTCATCCATGTTTCTGTCCTATGTGCACAAATTGATGTTTCTGATTCTGTTGTCAACTGAAGTTTAGTAGCTTTGATGTTTAGCCTGGTGTTTGTTGGTTTATTGTGCATGCATGCCGTACATCAGGAGAGAGTCGTTAAGATTCAATGCAATATTTTACATTGCATTCATTTTCAGTTTTCATTGCTTGCTAATATGTAAGGTCTCTTTGCAGGAAAAAGAACGTAGATGCTGCAGTTGAAGCTGGCATCGTTGGTCTACATTTCAAGAACGTAGATTTGCTGTGCCAAGATCTGTTGCAAATAGGGATTGACATTTCAGCTAAAGAACATTGACTCACTGAGGTCAAAACGAGCCCTCCTCTTGTCTTGATTCTTGTTTCTTGTTTCTCATATTTTTTGGTGAAAACTATTAGTGACATGCATCACCCTGATTGGGGAATAAGTATCAACTATTTACATTCTTTTCTGCTAAAGGAAATAAATTGGTTTCAACATTTATCTCTACTTTTTTGCATTCTAATAACTTCATGACTCCTTAAACACACTACCTCAGTACTTGTTTGCTGAGTATATAGAGGGGAAACCAAATATGTCAATTACTGAGCAGGCCATTTCTGGTAATTAGTATTAGGATTTTTCTGGTAGCAAAAAAATAGAAAATGCAGGTTGAGATTGGGCGAAGATCCTAAACTCTATTACTAAACCCCGAGTAGGAGTAGGAGAGCTACCCCTATTGTGTAGCTCCAATTATTTTTATTTTTATTTTTTTAAAAAAAAACCCCCCGAGTAGTTGTAGTCTCAGACTGTAAAACAAATATGGATGACCTGTGGTTTATACTGGGATTTTATTTATTTATTAGGACCATTATTCTCAACAAAATATACAAGTTGATAAAGGTTCAAGGATGATTTTGGGATTTGGGGAGACATCAATAGAATCCCTTTTGATGATTAAAAAGAATGAAATGTACAGAATTGAAATAATCTGGCTAATGAAAAAATATTGTACACTTTCTTCTGTTTTTTCATATAATGTTACATGATGTTACAATGTTTAAAGCTATCACATGTTGAAAAAAAAAATGCATACATTCTTCAAGTCATCCTCCTCCCAATACCAATGCCTTCAAAATCAAACTTGGTACACTGAAGCTGAACCATAACATAAATCTTGCGCAAACCGGACAAGAAAAACACAACGAACACATTCAACTTGCACAAGTTTTATGCTGCTTTGCCTATCTCAGCGGCCTTTAGCATGGCGAGGGTTAGTCTGAAGTGTTAACGTGAGTTCATATACAGGACAAACGATCTGGAGTAGCTTCCAACATCTTTCCTCCCAAGAGTAGTGGATGAACAGAAAATTCCGTGTTTTCTTGGCAAGGTTTGGACAAATCTGGGCAGTTTCGAGATGCTGAGCCCTATTTGCTTGCATAATTTGAAAATGCACATTCAGCTATGTGTCGCTGGAGATGAGGATTTTGTGGCTAAATCATGAAGCAAAGACTGAGCAGCTATGAGTTTTTCCCTCAGCATTACATTGTAATCATACAAACTCTGCAGATTCTTCTGTATATCAGACATATCCATTTGCGAACCATCCTTAAAATCTGCAATGAATAGCAAGTATTACTTTACTAGCCCAGTTCAAAGTTTGAACACTAGAAAAGTCCTAAACATTTATACATGAGCAACAAAAGTCAAGCGATTATGAATTAATGAGCAATTATTTATCTCCTTTTCCTTTGATGTCATTACCGTTTTCCGGATTGGCATGCTCAGATTATACTAGTGTAAAAGAAGAATTAAACTGATAAACGCACAAGACTTAATCAGCATAATAGAGAAATTTCAAATTTGAGAAGAACCCAACAATATCTAACTCGTCCTAGACGACAAACCTAAACATTTGACATAAATAGTTACCAAGAGATGGGGGCTGGGGAATGGTGTCATGGGTGAGAGAATATGTGTCGGACTGGGAAACATTGTTTGCACACCGACCACTTGAATCAAGTTGTTTCCCGCCATTGGCCGAGGAAGTAGCTTCAGATTTTGAAGGCTGGAGGACATAAACAAGAAATGTTAGCCATTTCCCACACGATTAGGCCTTAGTTTGGAAGATATGAGCATGAAAGACAATAGTATACAAATTCACTATTAGGATCAACAAAATACCCATATTTACTTATAATGAAACAACAAGATAACTCACAAGTTCATCCTTTGAAATTGAAGTCCTCCCTTCACAGTTCGGTGCAGTTCCGGCTGTACAAGATTTCATTTCAAGAGTGTTCTGCAGAATAAAAAGTAGCGGAAATTCAGAAATTTAAAAAAGAAAAAGAAGGCAGTTCAAAAAGAGGGTTTGTAGCATATAAAGCCGAATTTACAACAGCAAGAAAGCAGCAACACATCACCTTTTCACCAGGCAAGCTAACTTTCTGGTTTAAACTTATAGAATCCAGTCTAGTTTGCAGGCTTCTCTTATGTGATGATCCACTACCACGAACAGATCCATTTCCACCAACTAACTGAACCGCAAAAGGATTACAACCTGAATCTTTTTTAATGGTGTTGTACTTATCATCCAATATGCTGCAACCCCATGTGTACATCACATATCTCCGCAACTAGTTAAAAGAAGAATATACAATGCTCAGTCAAACTGAAACAAGAATAGAATGGAAATAAAGTAAAAGCCGGAAGCTTAATTAGATAGGAGAAAATCACCTTGCCCCAGTGTTCTTGAGCTTTTCGCTGATTTCTAATTTGCCGCATCATTTTATCTTCATTACGTAGTTTCTTTACTCTATACTCACACTGTAGAATAGGGAAATTAGAAAGATTCCACAAACAAGAATCACAAAATTAAACAAAAGGCAAAGAAGGCTTTAAAAGGTGTAAAAAAAGCATACCTGCACTAAGCAGTAGAAAAATATGCCAATACTAATACAATAGAGACCACCAAGATCTGCAAGGAAGCTCACTGCATATAAAAGAGAAAGCACAATGAATATTACTTCCTAATGAGAATTTTATGCTGTGAAGACACTGCTACTAAACCATGCCGCAGCCAAATCTAACTTTTGAAGAATCTAAATATTTGGGTAAATATGTTAGGTATAAATGCTATAGAGACCCCCAATCTATGAGAAACTCACTCTCCAGGTCCCCAGACAAATATTTGGGCTCCATCAGTACCCAGACTTCATATTATTTGGTCACGTAGGCTCCTCCGTTAGGTTTCGTTGACGTGGCATTTAATTTAATATTAATTAATTATTAATTTCATATGTGTCGATGATGTGGCATTTAGAATTAATTTTAAAATGTAAATGACACGTGTCACGTGCTTATTGGTCCAACATTAATTAAAGAATGCAAAATTAAAATTGGACCAATAAGAATGCGACACGTGTCATTTACACTTTAAAATTAATTCTAAATACCACGTCATTGACACATATTAAATTAATTTGAAATTGTAAATGACACGTGTTGCATTCTTATTGGTCTAATTTTAATTTTGCCTCATTTAATTAATTTTTGACCAATAAGCATGCGACACGTGTCATTTACATTTTAAAATTAATTCTAAATATCACGTCATCGATACATATGAAATTAAAAATTAATTAATATTAAATTAAATGCCATGTTAGCGCCACATAAGCGCCACGTCAACGAGTTAACGGTTCCGTTAACTAAACCTAGCGAAGGGGCCTACGTAACCAAATAGTATGAAGTCTGGGTACTGATGGAGCCAAAATATTTGTCTGGAGACCTGAAGAATAAGTTTATCATATATTGGGGGTCTCTGTACCATTTATACCTTTATTTATTGTGATAGTTTAATACACCGTAGTTGATAGTTTAATACACCGTAGTTGACATTGGTGAATTGTAACGTTTCAAAAGAAATTTTAAACTTGTTTTGAGTTTTGACCAAATGAGATGTTGGCAACAAATTAAATTTGGCTAGTATTTGTCTAGTTAATTTAGGAGAGTGAAATGACTTGTTAGATCAATATATTTTGTAAGAGATGTCTTCATCACTTAATTTCATACCTTTGTGAGTGATGATTGATATGACTTCATCTTGGAGGGTAGAAAATTAAGGACATATATATGTTGTTGAGTAAATAAATATTACAACTTATATTTCTCATATTGGCTAAATACAGATTCTTTTTCATTATGATCTTACAATCTCATATAGTAATTGGTTAGTAAATAAATAAAAATTGGTCTCGGGTCCTTTTTTTTCTCAGCAAAAATGTACTTTATTAATAATTCTCAAGGAGGGAAAAACAAGTACAAACGCCAAAGTAAACAATAAAATACAACTCCATAGGATGAGAAAACAAACAAACTGAAAGGGAGCTGCTGAGGGAATAAGGGTAGAGAAACTGAAACAAGATCTCGATATCCAAGCGATCACGAGACTGACTTACTTTGATCGTTTATGTCGCATAGTTCTTTGATAATCTGATCATCTTCTGGGTCTTGACTAACCAAACCAAGAGATTTACCCAGGTTCTAAGTACGATAAGGTGCAACAAAGTTTAGGGGATGCGTCTATGAGAAATTCGAGGCAGGAGGGGGAGGAGGCTCCCGGTGAGAGATGCTAATGGACTTGGAGCGAGCAGCTGGTTTGGACAAGGACATGAAGGAGGCCCGCAAGGGACCGCAAGATTTGGATTGGGATAAGACAAGTGTTGCCTTTTGAGTTTGGAAGATCAAGATTTGGTTATTGGGTTGGACGAGGAAGAGAGATGCCCATAAAGGTGAAAAGTTTGTTGGGGTTCGAGTTAATGGCAGGTGGGAGAGAAAGAAAACGGGAAAATGCGCTGACACATTGGCTCCACTGAAATGAGGTACGGAGGACTAACAAGGCTCTTTGGTACTCATTGTGTCCTTTGAATCAACAACCCTAGGGGATGGTTTGCTTGATTCAAAATCAGGAGAGGGACTGACAGGTGGAGAGATCTGGACAACTAGAATCTGGTCGTTCGGCCACTCTTGAAAACTGACCTTGCACGAGAAATCTTGAAACGAGATCAGAGCGTTGGAATTGATGGATTCCAAACTGTGCGTATGAATCAACACCAAAGATCTTTGTAGAAGATGAGCAAATTGAGTGACTGGATGCACGAGCTGAAGAGTGACGATGCTACCACAAATATGATCAAAAGTGTCAATGCTCCATAAGTTTGGGGGAAAGCCTTGGATGAACACCCACCAAAAAGGACCACCACGATCGAAAAAGAACGACCAGGAATGAAGTGAAAACCCACATTTGGAGCCAAGCCCATGAAGTGATTTCCATTGCCTTGAGTACATCTTCATCCAAAAAAGAGACCATGAAAACCCTGCAACCCAACCGATGCACTAAGATGTTGAAAACGGCTTCACTGATAAACTGTTGGTTCAACATGTCTGGGTCGAACTTTGATCTTACAACAACAATGAGGTGCCACCTAAGTTCAGAGGCAAGCGTGGTGGAGAAATCTGCGACACATCCATTTTCAGCATGCATCTGAGCATTCTTTGAGAGTTTTCGATTCAAGCATGGTGTCATTGAAGTTTCAACCGCCCTCTTCCTCAAAATGCCATTGGAATGCTCAAGCAAATGACGCTTGGTGAAACATACAAGTAGATGCAAATCTTCAAGGTGAGAGCCATTAAAGACGGAGATCGTTCTTGCAACGACCTCATTTTTTTTCATACACATAAAACCAAACCTCCACCCCATGGAATGTGGGCGATGAGGAACAAAGACGTCGATTAGGGTCCCATGGAGACTGAATATTCGATGCAGCCCAACATTAGTGATGTTCTTCAACAGATTTGAGACGTATAAGGTTGCACTAGCACACCTTCTCGCCAAAAAGGTCGCGACCTGCCAAGGAGATGGGCGCAGAACACTATTACGACTAATACGAGTATATCGGTGGGTAGCAACTTCCAAGTATAGTAGGGATCGATGATGGTCGATGTTTTGCTAAGATTGAGGGTCGTCGTCGGCCTGCTAAGGATCGCTGACAACCTGCTGAGAAAATGGCTCACCGTCGGCGTTGGTCTGAAGTGAAATAGGGTTGGGGAGTGGAGAGGATGAGGGATTGGTGGGGGTGGTTTGGGGGCGGCTGGGGGTAGAGAAGGCATGGGTTGGGCGGCGCACCAAGGTGGCGCGAAACTCTAATGCCCTTTTAAATCACTTCAGGAGAGAGAGAGAGAGAGAGAGAGAGAGAGAGAGAGAGAGAGAGAGAGAGAGAGAGAGAGAGAGCGCGTCGCTGTTTTGATTCAAGAGTTGACTTTACCTTCCAGGAGGTCTTGGGTGGAGTTGGTGTGAGTAATATGCATATCTCAAGACCTCAGCTCAATCACAACATAGGACAAGTCCTCATTCGCAAGACTTGGGCCCACACGAAGAGGTATCACACATTGTCTTCTTATGAGGTTAAGAACAATATAGCTTTCAAGTCATTTCCGACAATAGAATCAACTAATGCTTATTTTTTATCGTGAATGAAGAATAATTAGTAGATTGTTGTTCGTCATCTTATCTAGATGTTTATGATTTTTTTCAAGTGTAATTGTCTATGTCTCATTGTAACTATTTTATATGGATGTCTTACGTCAGGGAGCACCGAGTTAGGGTGTCTGGAGCCTATGAGCTGTGAGGCAACATAATAAATAACAGGGACCCCATAAGTGTTTTCAAAACGTTGCCTTAGGTGTGAGAATGAGATCTCGATCAGAATACACGCTGCCGTCGGAAATGTCGTCGCAAAATATTAAACTAATAATATAAAAAATATTACTTTTTCGTTTCCGACGTTAAAAAGCATGGGCGTCGGAAATGGCATTGGAAAACACTGGCGTCGGAAGTACATCTGTTTTTTGTAGTGTTCTTACCGTAAGTAAGTATTTAAACTGACCAAAAAAAATCCACGTGTCAAGCGGTGTGTGATTGGCCCATAGTGAGGTTGAATCCACTTTGGATCCCACGTTGGTGGTTCAGAGTTCTAGCTTCTCTATGCAAGTTGGAATGCTCCTGCGCAATCCTTGTGTGTTGATGTGTACGTTGAACCCTAAAAGCCTCTACCAGTGAGGTAATGTCTTAGAATCTCGAGGCTCATGAGATATTGTGAGTTGGTTTAGAGAGATAAAAAGCCCCTAGATGGATGGTGGGGAGACTTGAGGTAGTGTTCACGTTCGTTAGGGTCGACCACCCTCGATCAATTTAGTTTACGAACACGTGGCATCTAAATGACATATTTTTATTTTAATGTCATCTCAAAAGATATGTTGTCATGTCATCAACCCGAGCTAACAATTCATTAACATTGTAAAAAGTTAAGATAATAATCAAATTTTGGGCACCAAAATAGAGCTTTATACTAAAGTTGTAATGCATCAACCATCAACTAAATAAAGTAATCAACATATAGTATATAGGTTATGCAGTGCTGTACACTCTGAAATAATTAGTTGACAAACCTTCATATTTGGCAGCCCTAGTGTAGCCCACTTTTAAGTTTTAACTGGTTTCATTTTCAACAAATAGCATTTACTAAATGTTGATCATTGCACACATTGCTCCCTATATATAAACCATCGTGTACTACTCATAGCTCGACAACAACAGCAACAACAAATTAAGATAGAGATGGCTAGTATCAGCTCAAATATGGTTCATAAGGTGGCTTGCTTGATGATGATTATGATGATTATGGTTAGTAATGCAGCAAAAGCAGACGTTTCGTGCAGCGACGCAGTGAGCGCGGTGGCCTCATGCGTTCCCTACATAACCAAAAGCGGTTCTCTGTCTAGCGATTGCTGCACCGGTATCTCTAACCTCTACGCCGAGGCAAGTACAACTCCGGAGCGCCAAAGCGTGTGCAAGTGCCTTCAAAACGCCATCAAAGCTGTTCCTTCGTTTGATGCTGGTTTGCTCCTAGGACTTCCGGACAAGTGCGGGCTCAACATTCCTTACAAGATCAGCACATCCACAAACTGCAGCAGGTACTTAGTTAGTTGCATACATTTTATGTTAACACGCCACTCACTAATTGGTGGTAAGGTGTAAAAGACCACTTTGATGCGTCAAGATGTCAAAAACTCTAAATTAGAGTTAAGACACATAGTCTCTTTCCGGAACACTGTTGGTTTTTTGTATATATACCCCTTTAGACCGTTGCATATAAAAAAATTGGTTTTTTTTTTTTGTTTTTTGAGGACAAAAACAAAAAAAAATGGTTGTTTTAATGACTTTGGTTTGGTGTTCTTGCAGTGTTAAATGAATAGGTGGAGGATGGATTTGCAGGAGCATCTGATAATAAGTGATTCACGTCTTGTTGGGGGATTCAAAGTTTGTACTAGCTAAATAAAACAAATAAATGTATGCAGATGGGTTTGCATTGGAACTATATATGAGGGAAAATATTTTTCAATGTATTAGAAATATGAGTATTTTTACATGTATGATATCAAATAAAACTTAATCTCTGAATTTTTAATTGATTGTGTAACAAGTTTATTGTTTTCCAATATTTTTCGGTCAACTGATTTCTCTTTACTAGCTCGTTCACCTGTAGTGTTTTGATCTAGCTGTGTTACAACTATTTGCACACAAAAAAAATGTAGTTGACATAATTAATCATTGTGTTATATTATATATACCATGGGACGTAAAATAAAAATAAAAAAAATTGGTTGAGCAAACAAATTGCATTCCATATTCTGATTCGCTAAAGAAAATTGTGAGATCAATCTGTCAATGATCGGACAACACGTGGCTCGCTCGGATGATCAAACAAGTCAACAATAGTAATAAAAACGGTCAAAGGTTGGAATGAAGACTTTGGGAACAGGCAAATGAAGCATCATACAGTCGAAGAAAGGACGGGCAATAAGAAGGTCGCCCGTGCGCTATCGATCCATATGCACCATGTACCATCCTTGTACGCATCATATCACTCCATCCAGCCCTCGTGCGCTCCACGCCCTCACACCCTCATGTGCCTCGCGCGCCCCAAACTCTCGTGTGTCATGCGCCTTCGCGGCCTCGCAGGTCGTCATTCGTACTCTCAGACCGTCGTCCATGCCAAGCTTCCTCCATGAGCGTACCCATTGGCCCTTACGTCTCACCATCCGCAAGTCCATCCATCCATGATAAGTGACTTCCCTCACCAAGATGTATCCATCCGTGAGTGTCACCATCCTTGAACCAAGGTTCCTCACCATCATGGTCTTTGAATGACCTAGCTCACATGGGTTACTACGCATGCTCTGAGGAGCGACAAAACAAACTTACCGATTAAGGGAGTCTCACCTCTAACAAATTAGGGAGCCTTGTCTCTATCAAGTGAGAGAGTCTCGTCTCCCAGAGCCTCGTTTCCACAGAAGATATATATGTCTCACAATTCTAGATGGGTGGAGATTGATGACAGCATAGCGAGTAGAACCAGCATACAAAGTGATCATAAGACAACATGGACCAAGAAGGTTACCTGTCCTGTTGGTGTGTAGATCCAACATGTAGAAGGATTGAGAAGAGACTAAAGTGTTTGCGGGCCCCACCTCGACATCGACCAACCAGAAGTCGTCGTGTGTCAGGTGAACTTGAGAACTGTAAAAGGAGTATCAAGTCAACATTATAAAGCTTGGTTAATCTATTATTCTATATATATTCGCAAGAACCCAAAACTCTCTCATGTGTTCTTTGTTTGTTCATCGCAATTTTCACGCGTTCTTCGATATTCGAATGAAGTACGGAGATTCGATTCTCAGTTTAATACTATACTTTTGTTTTTTTAGAACTTATTCATACGCTAGAGGTGGTCCCCTAGACACATCCAAAGTTATTTTTAATGGTGTGCTACTTATGCAGGTTACTAGTCACTGAACATAATTGGAATATCATGATCACCAAACCAAAAAATCCGAAGACCAGAGTTGACCCAAATTTGACTAAGTCTTAAACTTTTACTATTGGAAAAGAAGACTAGACATCATAATATTGAGTCTTGATTTTAACTTAGAAAAAATAGTTAAATCACTACCATATTATAATATTTATTAGGTGTTTTGTAAATCTATTTATATTTAGGTCTTCGCAATAAAAAAAAAAAAAGATTAGTTGGCAAACTATTATCTTTTTTTCTTTTCTTTATTGTATGTTGAGTTTGTATAATGATATAGATTCTGAAATATTTGAGCATGAACGTTAATCTAAATTTCTGAAAGTACAATTAGTCAACTTATAGTATGTTAATTGATATGTTCGAATAATTAGAATTGTTTATGAAACATTTGTATTACTTGAACCTAAACTTACCCTTTAGTAATTAAAAGGGGAATTACAAATATCTCATATGAACTATTAACTTAAAACACCTAGCCTATATGCACTATTGCTCTTGACATCTAGCCTCTATTAACT